>JAGJRP010001153.1:0-20410 GCA_022832235.1 Lepidurus couesii
AGTCACACTTGTCAAATGTACTCAGACTTGTATGCAATACTTGGCGATAAAAGCAAAGACGATAAGCACCACGCACAATAGTTCACTATACTAATCGAAATTCAAGGCTTCGTAGTCCTTGAACACCTGCAAAACAAAAAATACCAATTTGTGAGTAGTAATCCAAGATTTTTTGACCCAAAAACGCGTCTTACCGTCAGCGGTTCCGGCATCTGGCACGGTCTGCACAAGCTTTGCGCATATCCCGCATTCCGCGAAACACAAGAGCAGCGCCGACAGCCAGCCACACTGCTACTAGCTCCTTCTGCTAACCGTCGTCCCAAAACTGTGTAGAAGGGCTTCTTCTGGGCAGGCTTGGACAAAGCGGTCAATCTAGTGGCCGTAAACACAGATCCTCGCACTTCCTGAGCCAAATTCACGCAAACATCTTGCGAAGGCGTCACAGGCTTGCGTGCTACCTCATCTCCTTCCAACTGGTTCTTCTTTTTGGCCGAATTGAGATTATAAGAAGTGACAGCGTCGTATCCTAGAATCACCCCAATGAAAAACCCCTCAAGTTTTACTCAACAAAAAAAGAAACATTTAAATAACCATTTTACCTATAACTTGAGCTTCCAACTTCTTATTCTTAGCTCCTCGCAGCTTGACATCTTCCGCTGTAATGATATGCAAAGCAATACCCGATTCCAGCAAATTATCTCTCAACGTGTCGTAGTCGACCTAACAATAACAAAATTATCTTAGTCGCAGCCATTTTAATAATCTCTATTTTTCTCTATTTGTTATTAATTAAAACAGAAATCATTTAATTACTAATGCAAATATAATTTTAATTCATCAACAAATATGCTAAAAATCGCAATTTTGTACTGTATAGATTTGTTCCTTGTTTTTTTTAAAAAAATAAAAATCGAGATTTCGTATTTTACGGGAAAAAAGCTAACACGGGTTAGCACCGCTAATGCCGCCGAAGCTAGCACCGCTTCGGCGCAGAAACATAACGAAGCTGGTCAAGACGTGGTTTATAAACGCTTCGTTTGGGTACGTTACCGCGACTATACTGTACTGTCCCATTCAGTCTCAAAAAGAAAGTTACCGATCGAAGGAGGACCAAACCGGCTTTGTGCAACGAGTCCGGCGTGGGGGAAACCGTCCCTATCGGTTGATGTTTCTTATTCATTACTGCGTCATTGCAGCATAGGTGAGACAGGACGGAGTAGGCCGGTAGCTTTTATTTGAGACAGAATGGTATGCTTTCAAGGAAATACACTAACCAACGCACTGGCAGCATTACAGACGTAGCCTATATTCCTTCGCCTTAGGGCACTATACACTCCAATTTTTTCTTTAATAGCTCAGTAACTGTTTAACGCATGATGGAGAGAAAAATACTCTTAGAAACTACAATTTCTGCTCTGTTTTTAAGCGAGTTTCATACTCTACTTTAGTAGTGATCGACATTTTATTAATGTATTAAGAAAACTCAACTTACGTGACTCTTCTGGCTGCATTTATGACATGCCAATACGACAATGCTTTTTGTAGCTCCGAGACGGAAAGGAAAAGCGGAGGCTTTCTCGATGGCTTCCAAAGAATCCACCTCCTTGGCTGCTTTGCCCACATCCATGTTCTTGCTCTTCTTATCGAAGACCACGTCATCCTTAAGTGTGGTGTACACATGCGCTTGTGTCAACTTGGGTCCGCCGTAGCCAATCAAACCAAAATTGACCCTAAAATCCACCCCCAAATGAAGAAAAATATTCCAAAAATGTCGTATTTAGTATGAATGTCAGCTTCTCAGCTTCCTATTTTAAAGATTAAAACTTACGAAGACATGCCCTTCAGCTTCAATTCACTCTCCAACTCGCCGGTAAGCAATGCAAAGTTGTCTTTGATCAGTTCCTGATTGCAGCTGTCTTGCTCCACTACTAAAATGACATCTGCCTGGTCGGACTTGCTGGGAAGAGGAATTTCGACCGCATCTGTGGCTTTAAAGTTCATTTCCTTGGTGCTGACGCCTTCACATCCACCTAAAACATGATTTATATCGTTAGGTATCAAAGATTTAGACGTATTAGACTAGAAATGGGACATTTTTAGAGTCCATAGACAATGAATAGAAGCTTACTGCAGGACGCAGGGACAGATACAGGGACGCCAAAGTTCCGACATAGGGTTGCATAAGCTCCTGCAACGCTGCACAAGGCTGCACTCTGGGCTTCAGGCTTTTTGGCTTTGTTGACTACTTTGACGCAATAATCGTAGAAGGAAGAGGTCGAAACCACACCAAAGCATGGTCTCAACGCCGAATCCTCGCTATCGAGCAGTTTCTGGCATTCCTCTTGGGCAGCAGTACTGGCAGCGGTGACTGGCGGTAGAACCTGAGGCTTTTCCTTGCATTTGCTGCTGAGCTTCCAGCTGCTCGCAAACTGTTCCACACTGGCCGCTTTCTATAATGCATGAACACAAAACAGATCAAATTACATTTAAAATGTGTTAAAATCTTACAAAACAGAATTAAATCACACAACAAGAATCGATTCTTAAAATAAAAACCGAAACAAGTTTTTTTTAATTGAAAGTAAACGAAAACTAAAATTCATAGGGAAATATTTGTTTACTTTGCCCGAAGCGGTGAGCCAATCGTCGCTTTCTTCGTTGTTAAAAGTACCCAGGAGTCCTGCAGTTTTTCCAAAATAAAACGGACTAACTTCCAACACGCAGACGTCCAAAGGAATGTTGCAGGATACTGTCAAACCTTTGCCTCGCTTAACACTAACGCTGTTCCAATCGCGAGACACTGTCAGTTTGTTCAAAACTGCTGGCAAGGTGGCGGATTTTCCATTCACCGTCACCTTTGGATCAATAAACAACATTTATTAATAACTGGTCCCAAAAAATATTCGACATTTTTGTTTGTACTTTGTAATCGGAGCCAAATTCCACAACGTCAGTAGCATCCGTTACGACAATCGTTTTACGAGGAGAATCTTTACTATCTTCATAGTTGATGGCAATGGTGAAGTTACCATCGCGGAAATCCCTCGCCAACAAGTACTGGCAATTGCTAGCGAAATCGTAGAACTTGTCATCAAACGTGTAGTAGCCTTGAGATCCAATCAAAAGCGCTTGTCCTATCCAATGAAAATGAATTAATATAAAAAATGCATACTCGTAACTAAAACCCCAAATTAAGTAGAACTCGTAAAAAATAAAAATAAAATTCAAATGCACTTTAATTAAGGGAATTATGAAAGTTGGATGAAATGGAGATCAGGAAAAATTATTGAAATTAAACAAATATTTTTAAGAAGTTAAGGATTCCATTGCAGAAAACGAAGGAAAATATTCAGAAAGAAAAGGGGACAATACCTCTCCAGCGCGAAGGAATGAGCTCGGGATTCAAGTGAGCCAGAGTTTTGTAAAGCAAATCCTGAGATTCGGTGTACTTGTCAAGCGAGTCGAGGGTAAGCGGATCAGACGCCAGATACTTGACGGTAACTAATTGGCGCAGGGATCGCACCGAATAGGGCAAAAACACATTGGATGTCACTTTCCCTCCCTTTACGTCCACCTCCAGTACATCCGACCATGTGGCGGCCAGTTCTTCTTGCCATTGCCAAGGCTTGGTGGGACCTGCCTTCTGGGTCAAAAGTATCCTCACCTTTCAAAGTAAGATAAACGAGAAACGATTAAAAATGAACAAAATCAGAATTTTACAGCTGATCTTTGGCAAAGGATGATCAATTACCTTGCCAATGGTTCGTTGATGCCAGCGATTCAAAGGGCGAGTCAACTCGGGGTACGACTGAATCATACGATGCTTCCATGAATCGATAGGCTGGAAGAGGGCTTCTTCCAAAATATTCAGCAAAGTCTGACGTGGGTCAAAACTCTGCAGGATAATAATAACAACAAATTAATTCACTCGATTTTTTTAATACGGCTTGTAGGCTTAAGCCTGTTACCGTCTTTTATTTCTTCATAATAGGGTTGGGGGTGAGGAATTGGGTATACAAATTAAAATTTGAAGAATAATAAGTACATTAAATTAATTATAAATAATAATTCACCAGAAATAATAAAGTAAAAAAAAACGAGCAAAGTCGCTAAAATTTCTAAAAATCGTTCCAATAATTACCTGAATTCGCTTAATAAGGTCCTGAACGTTTTGCCAAGCGCCAGTGGTACTTCCAGTCTTGACCCAGGACTGGATCCAGACCACTACGTGTTGTACTTGGTCATTTATCCAACCTCTGACAGATCTCCAAGCCTCGCTCACACCTAAACGCACCAAAACGGCGTTAAAACTCTCCTTTCCAAGTTCCTCCCGCTTTTAATCTCAGTTAGAACGTACTTTTAGCGGCGTCTACCAATCCGTAGCGTTTCATAGCATCCTCAGTGTACTGCATCACCACGTGAAGGGGTACTTCCAAAGCAGCCCAGATAATTCTGCTGGTTTTCAGACTGAGAGTCACGACAGCTTCCATAGTATCGGCAGCCAACTTGCCCACAATTTGGGGGAAGTGAGTAACCAGTTTAGTGGTATAGACGATCACTTTCTCGGTAACCACGCCCACAACCGTGATCAGTTTGCTCACTAGATCTTCCACGTTATCGGCTATCACTGTAATAGCATCCCCGACAGTCCTAAAAACGTAAACCCCCCCAAAAAAATATAATTAGCGCCATAATTCTCAAAAGTAGTTCAGGAATTAAAGGTAACGTACTTGAAACTAGAGGCTAAAGCTGTGCCCACTCGGACTAGTTGTTGCACGCTCTCTTCTTTGGCCAGCTCAGCCTTTAGGGCTTCGAACTGTTGGGCGTATTCCGTCGCCAATTTCTGCGCATCAGGTCCCAGTTTCTCGAAGGAATTCCATTTGCCTAAATGCGAGCCCACATCGCCTGACAAAGCGCTCAATGTCACGCCTACTTCCTCCCTGACAAGCTTTCCGCGTTGCTGAGCCGCTTGCTAAACGCCCCGAACATGAAATAAATCACAAAATAAAGTTATTACACGTTAAATATAGACTTCTAAGGAAACTTTGGCTTACCAAAAGAGCCCTTAATTGCTCAATGTTCCAGACTACTCGCGTTTGGAAGCCACGAGGAGGCTTTAGAGTCACGGATAAGGTCGCTAAATCGTTTTTCGTAGCACCAACCAACCGTTTCAAGCCCAATTCAAAACGCTTCTCGTTTAGCAAACCGCCCACGATCTGATAGTAGTTCTCGGGCGAGGCTCGGTTGGAAATCCGTACATCCGCCTTGGGTACGAGGGACAGATCCAGTGTATAGGTGCTTGGCGCCAAGCTGAGCACGGTTGTACTGCCAGAAGCCTCCACGCGAGGGTAACCCAAGAAAGAACTGACTTTCCAGTTGCCATTCAACGCAATTTGGCGTTGAGGACTTCCCACCTTTGAAAAAAAAAGTTTCTTTATTAAAAACTTCTTAGAGCACATTTAATCTAGAAAGAAATCTAGACTCTTAGAGTAAGTTAGATCCACCCAAAAACCGCAACAGAAAATTTTCGACGGCTATTGCTCTATTTTTTAAAATAAATAAATGATCAATAAAACAGACAATTACCGCCAAATCGACATGGTCTCGGGCCACATCAATCTTGACAAACAACTCCTTATCCACAATGCCGGCTTCTAGGAATTTTAGGTTCACATCACGTTGGACTCGGTCGTCAGTAGTCAAACTTTCTCGCCGGAATTGGATGGCCAAGTTTTTACCCTAAAATCAAGACATGAGATGAAATTTTGGATATACCAAATGCTCCTAAGACGAATCAATCAAAAGACGCTTCTATTTACTTGGCTTTTCAGCTCAGCTTCGCTGATGTACTTGACTCCATTGCCGACGGGTTCAGCACGTACTTTGGCCCAAGCCGACCATTTGCCATGCAAGGCGCTAAAGGCATCGGCTTCGATTTTTACGTGGTACAAAACTGGCGGAAGGCCGGAATAGGCTTCCAGATTAAAATCCAAACTCTACAAAACACAAAATAACGAAAGTAAAGATTTTTTTTTCGAAAATCCTACAAAAACCTAAGAGTCTTAACGAAATTTTACCCTGGATAAGGCTGGATGTTTCAGAGAAGCTCCCAAAACGTATCCTTCCAAGTTGCCATCTTTGGCGGGCCGGGAGCTCAAAATAAGTACCAATTTCTTGTTTGCCTGACGTACTTTATCCAACCAAACTGTTAAAGTCAATTGCGTCTGCGCTTTTCCATCGCGTCCAGCTACCATCGCCAAGCCCACTGTCGCAGCCGCAGTCCTGGATGGTGTTTTCAACTCAAAACCTACGAAAAAGGACATTTTATTACTTTAAATTGTTTCTCAAAACGAAATGAAGTCAAGATCTTCAAGAAATTCAGAAGAAATCATGTAAATAAAACGTATGTGGTATTTTCTCACCATAATTCGCGTCTTGGCTATATAATTTATAGCCTATGACTTTGCTTGAGATGCTCAGCTCCAAACTGTGCTCCATTTTCGTGGGCAACCAATTTAAACGTACTCGCAGACCAGTCAAGTCTTCGTTCTTGCCATCGGTGACCTTACGGTGCACTATAGTGTCAAACCCGCTCTCGGAACCTAAAAAGGAAAGCAGATTAGAACTTCTTTAGCCAATTTTTAGGATTGGTCTATACCTTTGGCGATATTGACGTGGGAAACAACGTATTCGAGACACTTCTGAGGATTTACACAACCCAGCAAAGTGATGCTTTTCTCGTTAGGAAGCAGTTTAACCACTCCAGATGCTTTGTTGCCGATAACCGGTGTCAAATCTCCACTTGTGTCCACGTTAAACCCGTACTAAAACCCAGAAAAAAAAAGAATGAAAATTAAGACAAAAAGATGATAATACTAAATTTAAACTAAAGGATTAAAATCAAGAAATTGTTACTTCGCCGTCTTTCTTCTCTACACTCCATTTCAATCCTCCGTTCAAACTGGGCTCTTTCATCGAGACGTCCGCAGATCCTTTCAATTCGTACCCTGTCTTGGTGTCCTTCCTATCGTACGAGCCCCTGATGAAGAAATAAAGTAAATAATCAATTAATTCATCAGAGAAATAACTACAAGATTGTTCTCAAAATTGAAACGCAATGCTCTCCCTTCATTCTTGGAATTAAAGTTATTCTATCCATTATTAATACTGCTATTGTTTCATGTTAATGTGACTTATTTCTAATAGAATTATTACTAATGTTATTTATTATTATTGTTATTACTTCAAAGAGCCAGTAACGACATTCTTCCTCTTGACCGTCAGGTCGATCTTGCGTTGGGCTCCTGCCTGTTTGCTAGAAGTCAAGATTTCGTACTCGTTGATGTTCAAACTGGGGCTATTGATGCTCAAACTGGTGTCGAAACTGTCCCAATTCTGGAATTTGGAATTTGCTTTCAGGCTAAAAGTGCCTCTATCGGAGTCAAACTTGACTTCTAGTCCGTACGCTGGTGCTTGGGAAGACCCCTTGACGGTAAGACGCAGGGTTCGACCGGTAGGGAGCAAAAGCGTCAAGCCCAAGTCGCGACTCGTAGGACTCAACTCATAGTGTCCGTCCAACTTGCTTTTGCTGGCTCCAGCGGCCCCAGTGATGGCAAATTCGATCCGTCTGTCATCATTCAGCGCCTAAAAAGGTAAAAAGATACAGAAAACTTGAAGTAAAAGACTTTGAGAAAAAAAGGTTACTTTGCCATTCATGATCACGGATATGGTTTCGAAGCCCACCACGGGGGTCAAAACAGCCAATGTCACATCGACAGTCTTGCCCTTCTTCTCTACTTTGATATCCACGCGACTTTCCTTCTTTGTCCGCTGATTGGCGGGGCTCCAGAGCAAATGCAAGGAGGTTTGCAAGACGGGAACGGCAGAATCCATTTTTCCGTTAAAAACCAGGCTCTGTTGCTTGAATCCTTCATAGGGCGTGTCCAATGTTAACGAAAGATCCAGCAAAGGCGCTGCTACTTTAGTCTGCAGGTCGAAGACGATATTCTTGGACGTTTGGTAAGTTACTGACACCTTATCCTTCATCTGGAAATTCCTCAATAATACAAACCTTCGCTCCCAGAATTCCTCCAAAATATTTTTACCTCAAATTTCCCATTGCCGGTGTCTGTCGCGGAATTGAAAGCAATCTTGAGGTTCTGCAAAGATGTCTGGGGTATCTTAATATCTAACGAGGCTTCTAAAACGGTTTTGGTCTTGACAAAACTCCATTTGGCCACCGTTTCCGCGCTCCAGGTAGACGGCCCTCTCGCGTACTGCGTCAGCGACTTGAAACTGTCCTTGCTGAGCTCTTCTTTCCCCGACCAGTCCATGTTAGGTCCGAAGTGAGGCGCCTTAAAGTTGATTTTGTTCTCCGTGAGTCGTTTCCCGGAAGGATAGGTTCGCTTGCTCTCCGCATAGAACGTCAAGTCCTTCCATTCAGGCGTTTTGAGGCTCAAATCCGCTACGGCGGTGTAGGTCCCTTTGGCTGCGTCCATATCCGAAATTTTCGTGTTCACGCTCAGCTTATACTCATCCCCGGACGACAGTTTGGCTTCCAAAGTGGCTTTATGTCCCATTTTGCTGGAAGTCCATTTGTTGTCTGCTTTCCAGGCCACTGTTGCCTTCTTGCCAGTTGGGTAGACTAGTTCCCACTCTGCTGAATGCTCTCCAACCGTCCCTTTGTCCAAATTGGCTTTGCTGGACATAGCGTACTTCTGACTGAGAATATCCAGATTGGTTCTAGAAAATATAATAATAAGTAATTAAAGCTTTTTCCAAGCAAAAGCTAGACTTGTGTTAAAGTTCAAAACAGCCATAAGTTTCTATTTTGTTTCTTTTCTTTTCATCACCCAGTGAGAAGCGGAAACTGTCAGAAAAAGATAAAAAGTAACCACATACTTGAATTCGAAGGCATTTTCTTTGACGGGCAATTTCAGCGAACCTTCAGATCCCAAGCGCAACTTGGGATCTTTAGACACATCCCAGGCGATACTAGCGTCCCATTTGGTAGTTTCTCCATCGGGTTTAAGGGTGAGTGACGTTTTGACGTGTCTTTGCAGCCGCAATAGATTCAAGCTAATCTCAGCCTTCTTTTCTTTGGCTCCCCATTTGCCTCCCAATTGGGCGTCGACTCGGCCACCGTAAAACGCCTTCAAAGAGGCGGCCAGATCGCCCTGTTTCTCGATCGTCGTATCCAGAACGATCTGCGGTTGGCCGGACCATTCAACCTTGTTTTCGGTTTTGTAAGAAACTCCATGCTTCACCAACAACGTATGACGGACCCTAATAATAGAAATTGAAATCAGTTCGTTAGAATAAATCCACAGAATAAAAGTTACAAGTTGAAAGTACAGTTTCGAACATCCCTTCTCTGAGTTTCTCATTCTTTCTCCGCAAGTTTTGCAAAGGTATTAACTTACTTTATGGGGGAAATTGGGCTTTTGAACTTAATTTCCCCTTGCAGATCATGGATATGATCTTTGGTGTGATCCAAAGTGCCCTGTAAACTGTATTCGTATTTATCGCCGGGTTGGGACTCGACAGATCCTTTGAAGTTGTATTTAATGCCTGATTTCTCCAACGTTTCCTTGAGGAGCACTGTCCGCCCTGGATAGGTGATCTAACGGAAAATGGACCATTTGTTATTGACCGCAATTTTTTCGTTGCTTTTTAAGGATCCGTGGAGTTTGTGTTTTACCTTGGCAGTGCCATCGTATTTGAATTTAGTATCCCTAAACAGGCCAGTAAGTGCGTTGGGGGCGTCTGCTTTGATATCCACGTTCAGCTCAGCATTGAGTAAGCGCTTGGTTGCAAAATCGAAATTCAAAAGACCCGTGGCTTTCTTTTCGTCTTTGTTGAAGGTTTGGTCCAGCTTCAAACTAAACTGCGTTGCAGGGTACGATACTAAAAAACAACGAAAAAAGGGTCAAAATCATGACAACTAAGACTCGAATAATCAAATTAAGCCACTTGCGTATACTGTATCAGCTATTTCACTCATCTGAATAAACTTTTTCGGAGACCTTGGGATTTTCCCTAATTTTCACTAGCTCCTGTAATCACTGTCTGAGAAGAACATAATTGGATCCGACAAGATCCAATTGAAAACCGTTGGCTTGCCACAGCAGACACATAGGGGATCATCTATTTTGCGACTAAGCAAAAGTTTGCGATTTTCGGAATTATTTTTCGATCCCCCCCCCCCCCCGCGTGTAAGCCTAAATTCCTAAAATGCTGAGCATGAATGGCAAACTAGACGCTTCCCTTAGCGTCTACACTTTGTGAACCAAGCCAAATTTCGGGATTTTGGCTGCTTTTTGGGCTGCGTCAAAAACTGATATTTGTGGCTTAGCAGGAGAAACAACGAATAGTACGGAAAGTAAAAAAGAATGCTAAGAAAACGTCAAAATATTACCATCAAGTAAGTTGATCACTTTGATCGTAGTTTCCAACTTTCCTCTGCAAATCGAAGACTGGACAAGAGTAAATTTATTCTTGGCTGCGTCAGTAGGTGCTCCATGGATCACCACCAAATTGTTATCCAACTAATAATCCCCAAAGAAACCAATTTTTGATTAGTACGAGAACGTTTCCATTACAACCAAAACATATTACCCTTGCTACTAGTTAAGTAAACTTTTTTGAAACCAAAACTTTTTATGTTATCTTTACTAAGCTACCACTCAATCAGCTACCTCTATCACTCTCAAAATAAGACGGATAGTTTTGTGAATTTAGTCTCTCAACATAAGACTAATTATTCTCTTGAACACATTGGAAATATGGATGAACATTTTGAAGAAAATGATTTGGAAGAATTTTTTTTCACTAAACTACTACTTTTTATCAAGCTCCCTTTGGCCCGAAAAATAACTTTTAAACTCTACTAAGCTACTAGTTTATAATCATAAAACAGGGTAATTTAAATAGTAAAGGATTTACCGAGTCGCTGGTGCGTTGGTAGTCCCACTTTGCGTTGAGATTGGTGAAAGGGAAGCGTGTGCTCTGATAGTTGACAGCTGTTTTGAATTTCTTGCCGTCCAAAGGACTCAAATCTTCAAAGTCGGCTGCGAGCTTCACTGCATGATTGGCCGCGCCGTACTTCAGATCCAGCGCTGTCGAACACTTGCGACCTTCGCGGGCCAAATGACCAGAAGCGGCCGCTTTACCGGTCGGAGTTATGACCTTAACGTCCTTGAAGGCGATTCTGGAATCAGCTCCATCCTTATACTCCAATCCACCTAAAAAAAAAAAAAAACTCCCCTTAAACATTTTGCTTAGCTTTCGCATTAATCTTTTAAATTACTGTTTAAAGTTCCTAGACATATTTTTAATCTTTTCTTTTTAAGTAAAAAGTTTACTACCTTCAAAGCCTAAGGGGTATTGACTCAAAGAACCAGCCGTTTTCAAGATCCAGTCCACTTTGCTGTCAAGCAGCGCCAATTTCGCGTCCAGAATGACACTTTTGGGGGTTTGGGGTGATCCATACTCCAGTATAGGCAAATACGTTATTTTCTTGCCCTCAGCTTTCACATCAAACTGGAGTCGACCGAAATATTCCTTCCCATCGCGTTCAATCTTCACTAGAACCTTTTCCAGTCTCTCTCTTAGTATAATTTCACCTTTAAAAAAGAAAGAAAATTACTTAAGAGTTCAGTTGTTTCATTCCCCTAAATTACAGAAGAAACATTAACTTGAGAATAAGTCTTGGTTGTGACGTAACGAAAGTGCCAGAGAGTTGACTTAGGAGTTACCATGGTTAATTTTTACATTTTGCCTAAAATTAGTAAACAAAGGTCTGATTCCATGGATGACACGTTCGTTACGTCATCGCAAGCCAAGTGACACGAGTTTTTATTAGTTTTACGAGCAGCTTAATTACCTTAAACGAATAACGAAAACAAACATATAATTAATGAACCTAGGATTTCTGCTCTATTTTTTACCATAAAGTTGTCTTTTAAAAAGAATCAATAAAAAAAAGTAAAAACGATGAATAAAAATTGCATTATTCTTCAAGTACAAACCTTCGATGTTCATTTTAGTCCACGGTGACGTCAGATCCTTCAATTCCACACTATATACACCCTTCTCAGCAAGGGCAGTGCCTTTGAAGGACAATTTTCTGTTTTGCTTCGATCCAATGACGTCATAATCTAAGCTCACCGTATATTTGGCACCTACAAGATTTGTAATTTTAAATAGATGAATGATTATTATCTCTTTCGTAGTGAAGAACTTTTCATGGGTTTTACCTTGTTGCTTGAAAGTCAGGCCCAAAGTATACCCCTGGATAGCCGTATCGTCTTTCTCGATGCCAATAGAGAAAACTCCGTGGCCGCTCAAGGGGAAAACGGGCGTGTTATCGTTCGCAGCTTGTGCTCCTTGCAAAGGGGTGGGCACTTGCAGAATGTACTTGGCACACGTCTTAAGACCAAACAAGGGTGTCAAATTCTCTGAACACGATCCTCGGACGTACCTAGTTAATAAGAAATTGTCAGAATACGGTAAGGTAACTTTGTTTTCAAGAAAAAAAAAAAATACTGTTTACCTGCCGTCATTCTTGACCAAAACCTTCCTGGATCGTTCGCCTTCCAACGCTTTCTGGTTGACCAAAAGCAGCTCTGATTTCACTTCCAAGAGGGTCAACTTGTCGTGTGGTAAATTCACTTTGATTTCCACATTGGGTTTCAATTTGACTTCACTAATAACCGAGACGGACGTGTGCGCTACAGTGACGAGCTTAATCCCAGTTCGGGCCACCCCTGCTTCTACTGACATGACGGCAGAGATCTGTGTAGCCGCCCTAAAAACAAAAGAATAAAATAACTTATAATCTAATTTAAATACAATATCTTAGATTAAAAACAAAAGTACAGTTAAAGATGGTATTGGAAGTAACGTTTCAGTACACTGAAAGGCGGATTTCAAAGGATGAACTTACGCGGGAGACAAATTCAATTTAATCAGCTTATCATCGAACGTGCTCTCGAGGGCAAGAGAAATGCTGGTAGTGCCATTTAGAGCTAACTTCAAGGGGAATCCAGCGACTGTAGGGAAAGAAATGGACGTGTCCAAGAACATGAGTGATCGCGCCACGTCCACTCGATCTTTGAATGCGACATCAAGGCCTTTATCGAAGAGGGCAACGAAAGGATCAGGTATATCGGATAGGTGGCGTCCCCGGAAGGTGAGCAATCCCAACTCGGAGCCAAAGACCCTTAGGAACCCATCAGCACGGATGAGATCGCTGGGATCTTGCAAAATCGGCAGTTTGTTGAAAGCAGCGAGGTCTTGCTTGGTGGGAGCAGCACGTTTGGATCTTAGCGAGTTTAAACTGTTGAAAAGCGAGTGAGCCAAGCCATCAGAGTCACCGCCTTTAGTGGCCCAAAGTCCTTCAGGGCCCACCAAAGACTCCAACAGGGACTCCAATCCTTCCACACGTGCACCAAGCTAAAAATAAAACACAAATTGAAGAAAAATATCAAAACTATTCGCAAATATTTTGACGATACGGGCTATTTCCTATGTTTAAGAGTGGAAAACTAAACCTTATACTAACGTCAAACTGCAATAAAAACCATTTTTTCCTACGCTTTAACACTAAAAACTGTTCTTACGTCCAAACTGCAATAAGAACTATGTTCCTAACTTCTAACACACGAGTTCGTTCTTAACATCCAAACGCAATAAGAGCTATTTTCCAACGCTTTAGACTATAAGTTGTTCTTAACATCAAACTGCTAGCGAGTTCTAATTGTAGCGAGTTTGGGTGCGAGTAACCGGAACGTAAACTTCTGGTCGAGACGTCACAGACGTAACATGCGTGGTTACATGGTTACTGTTTACTTCTTTCTTTTACCTTTTTTGTATATTCGTTGTCATTTTTTTGTTATAGTAATAAAAGTAGCATTTATTTGGTAATAAATTATTAGGCTTACCTCGAATAGATTGACGGATTGACCAAAGATATCCAAGGTCAAATTGACGGAAATGGAGCGAGGAGAAAACGCTTTAGGTGAAAAGACTACATCAGTATCCACATCGATACCCAAATTGTGAACGGAACAGAAATCAGCCAAATTGTAATTTCGCGAGAATTTGCGGCTATCAGCCGGGAAAGATGCATTGTGGCTCAGACTCTGGACGAGTTCATGTACTGCTTGCTTGCCCGGATTGCGGTTTGACTTCAGGTTATCCAAATGCGACACAATGAACGATCCCACTACGAAAAGTAGAATTTAAGCAAAATTCATTAAAACCATATAACTAAAAGTAACAAAGAATAATTTACATATTTTCCCAAAACCTTATAACTGGCTAACTATATTCTAATAAATTTACCTTGATTGCTTGTTTCTCTCATTAACACTTGATGGATGGACAGTAATATTTCTCCCGAAGGACACAGCATCAGAGACTTATAAGCTGCGATTCTCACTTCTGCATCTTCTTCCAGATTGCTTAGTACACTAACCAGTTTAGCTTGTCCCTAAAAATTCAATTAAAATAATATCAATATTCATTATTATTACGACTAATAATCCGTATTTCCCCCTTTCTTGACGTTATTTCTGAAGAAAAACTCACCTGAGGAAGGCAAGGATTATTCCTGAGGGCATCAATAGCGGCTAACCGGGTTGTAACAGGTAAAGAAACCTCCGAAATGCAGCTTTCCACACTGCTGTAGACATTATTTGGCAGAACTCCCACGTTGCCCAAAGCTTTCAGTGCCGCCAACACCTAAAATCACGTTGAGAAGTTAGTCGTAAAATCAAAAACCAACTTAAAAAGGGTTAAAAGTGTTCTTCTACCTTGCGTTCGTCGTCAGGTTTGGCAACTTTGCAGCGATTACCCAGATTTTGGGCCAGTTTAGCCACCAATTGCTGAATATTGGCGTCGGACTCGCACTTGCTTTTCGGAAGAGCGCAATATCGCTTCGCAAACGCCGAAATACTCAACGTAGCCAAAGCGATGGGGTTTTTGTCCAGAATTGGCTGCACAATTAAAACATTTTTCGAATTATTTGAAGGTTTTTATAAATTACAAGATTTATATAAATGAGATAAATATGTTACCCCCCATAAAGGCTTTAATTACTAACCAATAACGCTTTAACGGAGTCTGAAGAGGCGAATTTGGCCAAGGGCAAGGAGACGTACCATCCGAAGGCTTGTCTCTCGCTCACTTGGTTGTTGAGTAGCAAATCAGCCATTAAACTAACTGCCGCAGGGCTTCCAGCTGCGGGTAAAGCATCCAGAAAGATTTTCCTAAAAAAATTCCGTTAAGTTTCCTTCATTACTTTAACAGCAGTGCCAGAGTAGTTCAAATCTTACTCTCGCTTGCTGGCTTCTTTGCACTGAGCATTCTTGACTTGGTAAAAGACTGCCTTGAGTTCATTAGCATTGGATTGGCGCACGGCGTAGACTAATTGGTTAAATAAATGAGGAATGGCGTCGATGTTTCCTGCTGTTAATTGAGTGCATATTTGTTGCATCAAATTGGTAATTCCGTCCTTTTCATTCTCGCCGTCCATAAGCGCGCCTTTGGGATCATACAACAAACTTCCACGTACCAAATTACTTCCTAAACAAACAAACAAATATAAAAAATATTTATTACTTATATACATATTAACGAACAACTTTACCAATGGAAATCGGGCGCGAAGGGACAGCATTGCGGAATGTCAATTCTGTTGTTACTTCAGAGCGCAGTCCCCCGCCTTGGGCCGAAGAAAAAGGGCGGAACAAGTGACTTTCCTTGCAATTGGTATTGGCGATCAAACTATTGCGGATTTTTTGGATGCAGAAGGAAGACGAGTCTAATAGTGGCAACGTTTGCAACTCCTGAACACAGAAAATATGAATCAAAATTGCTCTTAAGTTCATTTGAAGTACTGTCAAATAATGAAGGTAATTTTAACTAATTAACACTAATTTCCAAAGAAATTAAAAGGGAGTAACATACTTTTTATGTTCCCAAACGACGCATTAGGTCCTTTGAGTAAATTTGAAAATTTGAAAATCTCTCAGTAATCCTCATATTTAGACATACCGTTGCTTTTTCAAATTTACCCAGAGGGCCTAGAGCATCATTAGTAACATAAAAGTGTTCCTCTTTAAACTTAGTTGTACTAATTAAAAGCGAACCTAAAGTAAGTTAAACTCACGAATAGAGAAATAAACTTACAGCTGGTACTAAATAAGGCACGGAGGGAATGGCAGAGTGGCGACCAATGCGATTACTGCAAGTATTAGGGTTTTTGGACTTGGTAATCGTCGCAGTGCCCGAAAGGGAACCTTCAGAGGTGTAGTTGGTTGGACAGCGTCCGACGATATCATTCTAAGGAAAAATAAACAGTAAATTCACTATGATATTGGAAAGAACTGGAGTGTTCAAGATGTGAAATACATTGAAAAATTTCGCGTGTAGGAAAATAATTGCAAGATGCGCTAACAGTTTTAGAATGTGGAACTGAAAGAAAGTAAATGTTTACGGTACGAACTTTACTTGTCAAACTAAAAGAGATTAGATGTAGTATAATGTATAAGTAACCTAAAACTGAACACCGTCGCGAAGATCACCATCCAATAAGAGAGCGAGTACAACCGCTGGCCGTTGCCCAATGCTTAAGCTAACGGTTACCTTTAGCACTTTAAAACGTAAAGTGCTAAGGTAACCATTAGCTCAGTGTTGTACAACGGCACCGATGTAAATTTAAATTTTTACAATGTGAAGCTGGAAGAATAATAAGTTTTTGTAGGAAACAAAGTGAAAACGAAGGACATATAAAACTGAATGTGTAACTGAAAGAAATTTGACAAATGGAACCGCGAAACTGAAAGAATCCACAAGTTGAAATGACATATTATAGACTTACTTCAATCAAGAAGTTCTCATTTGTAGCCAACGAAATTGCAGTATGCTGAAGCATGGACAGAACTGCCTTCTTAACGTTAAGAACCCAGGGCAATTCCTCTTCGGAAGCGCAAACTGCCTCAATGGTACCATCTTGGAAAGAAAACGCAATGGATCGCTTCTCCAAATCCGTGCTATCCAACTTTTTACCAAAACCAAAAAATCCGCATTATGAACCAAACATTTAATTTCCTATCCAGAAAAAAACTTACTCTTCCTTGCAACCATGTAATTGATGTCTGACTCAAGGTCAAGACTCCATCACAAGGGCCTCTAAAGGTCACCGTGGCTTGCCCTTTGACCCCCAAAACGGCCTGATCCTCCGTAGTACCTGCCACAGTGGTCGTCGTAGTCGCTTGGAAGTTATAAATGTACGCTTGACCAGCCAAGTACCCAAATTTCGGTTCAAGTGCTGCGAGAAAGGGAATATAAATTGTCTGTATCTTTACTATTCAAAACAATAAAAAACCAGCAGAAAAGGGAAAGACAGTTGACCTGAACACTGAAAACAAAATATTAAAAAAATATAAATAGTATCTTTCAACCCTAAAAGAGGCCTTAGCAACCAACAAAACTGGACCCAAATTTGAGATGAGCCAGTAATATGATGCTGCGAGAGGCCGTAACCTCTTGTTTTACAACATTTCAAGGAGAGCGATAACCTTAAAGGACACACGGAATGGGAATTGAAACTGGATAAGTTCAAGTGGTTTTTCCTTCATGAGTGTCGAAAGAGGTTTCCCACATGTTCCCATCTAAATCTTCCCCCCAAAGAAATACATACAAAAATGCTCAAATCCCCAAATCCGACTAACATCATCCAAACATCTTCCTAAACTCTACCTTCTCCCAAGTTTAACATTTCTGCGATTCAGAAATATTTCTCCGAGTTTAATTAGTATAAAAAGCCAACTTACGCGTTCGGCATTCCGTTACACAGGTGGATTGTTGCACAGGTCCTATAATTAAACCACCCAAATTACGATTTTAAGCTCAATACTCAAGTTACGGACAATTTTACCAGCTAAAGTCACCGGAATCAGAGCTGCTAGAGCCCAACAGGCCCATGGCCGGAACTTCATGATTTGATGATGAGTTATTTCACTTCAAATTGGCACTCGCACTCATCCAAGTCCCTACTTGAACCAATCTCAGCTCTCCCAGCAACAACGAGTAAAGCTCGAATGACTTGCTGGAGCGTTTATATAGCTTTGGGGAGTCGCTAGAAGAAACTGTGGGGACTTGCAAAGTCCAGATTGGGGGCCCATACTTGTGATGAAAGCTGTAAAACAGGCTAAAAGTGCGCCAACCAATTACGTATGCCAGTTTTTGATTCCCTGCCCATTTAGAATAAGCTTCCACCGAGATCTCTACAGCTGAAATCTGAAAGTTTTTTTTGCGGTGGAAAAGAAGCAAAAAGAAAATCCTTTTAAGCTTTATCTCAAAGCCCATAGCAACTATATAGTTTGACGTTCTATATACGCTCAAATAGGCAGTAAATATTTGTTCAGGGTCTTGGGTCTTAAACTATAGACATACAGTACTCAAACCTTCGTCATACTCAGCCTAACAGTATGAAAGGGATGACCTTTGGAAAGATTTGCTATCCTTTTTCGTGATCATCAACAACGCAAGTTTGACCACAGCAGCGAAATTTGAGTCCAGGATTAACTTGCAGGGGAAAGGCCGTTTGCGTAATCAGTCTTCTTTCGTTGAGCTTGAATAGTGTAAACAGAGCCGACAAGAAAATTTCCAGGTCAACTTTTAAACAACATAACATTGTTGCCCCGCCATCTGAACAACAATGAAACTTAATATTTTGACGCCGTCCCGCCACGCAAGGCATTGCGAAAATCCGCAAAGATAAGAACCCCAAACGAGGCCCTTAATTGCGAAAATAAACCAAAACACAATTTACACAGCACTGCGTAAATAAATAAACAAAGCCACAAAGTTTATTGGCCATCTAGCGGTAGTTTATTAGAGTGCTTTGTCACAGATCATCTGTTGATGGTTGAGATAGGCAGTCGACAATGCACCCGTTAGATGGCGCGGACCGACTATAAATGTCAAGAAGAATGGTTGAGATAGGGCCTGCTGCGATTTGCGATGCGTGCGTAGTAAAGGGTGGACAGTGCCGTAGATTTGGCCACAACAATGGCGCGTTTTGTTTACTTTCGTCAGCGTTTCCATGGTTCGGCTTTTTTGTAGCACTTGGTTCAAACAAAGCTTAGGATTTAATGAGAAAGAATGGTGCAAAAGTGCACCTTCCCAGGTTGTAAGGAAAAATACGAAAAAGGAAATAATATTACCTTTCATCGGTACGTTATTTTTTGTATTAAAAAAATTACAATTGTATAAAACTTCCGTATTGTATTGTGACTTGTGTTATTTCGTACCTACAGGTATCCATGGACTAACGCAGCAATGTTTGAAAAATGGCAAAAGGTTCTTGGGAATCCGAATCCCAAAAAAAGTCAAAGGATTTGCTCTGCTCATTTTTTTCCGTCTGAAATTATTCACGGTAATGTAGTAAAGCTACATTTCTCAGCTGTACCAAAACCTGCAAATGGTATGTGAAAAAGATAAGCAAGTAATTGAGATTTTGCTATATTTCTCACCTAAGTTGTAGCAGCTTTGATAAGGGATGAAGCACATGAAAAAGTTCCTTCCACTCGCGACCTGACTAAGGAAAAAGTAAAGACCCCTTTTCTCGTCTCTTAGTCGTTTGTATAAATGCGTACTGAGTTAGGTTTTGTATTCTACCGAGCAAATATGTGAGGGCATGAGAGCAGAAAGAGAGACCTTAGTAAATTTGATACGTTCAATCGAGGAGGAATGGAGTTCAGACGCATGTGATACACCGTCCTTGCCTAAAGAGTGTTCCCAATCTACGGATTTACCAAGTGTCGAAAATAACATTCAAGTATAGTACTTTATTTTGTTATAGCGCATGAATATATCAGCTTAAACCCCTTTCAAAGGTGCCCGAGTCAGAAAGTGTAGCCACCTTTCCAAAGGTGCCCGATTCAGAAAGTGTAGCCCACCAGAGCCGGAAAATATTAAAATCTAGAACTCGCAAAAGGCTTTCTGCAGCTTCGTGCAAGCCAAGTGAGCAAGACACCCCAAGAAAAGCTTTCCGGAAGTCAAATGTTGTATGGTGTGCTTTTCGTAGTACTCTGAAGAAAGTGCACGCTCTTCGGAATGCCAATTTACGTCTTCGGAGGAGAAACCTAGCCTTGGAAACGGCTTTGAAAACTTTACGTTAAAAAGATTTGCTTTCTAGCACGGCTGCGTTTGACTTTTGCACGAAAATTCCCCCAATGATATGCTTAAATCCTCCATTTTTATCAGCCTCGGCAAAGTGATAGTTTCTGGCCCATAAATACAAAGTGTAAAACTACAAGACGACAGGTTGAACTGCCGAATAAGCTGTGACAACAAAAGGTTAGTAGTGGTATACGTGGGTAGGTGGCTCTCGTGGGCT
>JAGJRP010001154.1:0-20403 GCA_022832235.1 Lepidurus couesii
GGGGGGGGTTATCTATCACTTATATATTATATATGCAATTATATACGTGTTATCCCTTGAATTCGGCGTTGATTATAGATATTTAGTAAATTATAAAATATAAATATATATATATTTTATCCTTGGAATTCAAAGTTTTGAGCTTACGATAAAAAGAATGTGGAATGAAAGAGTTTTATCAGGGAAAGGGGGGCTCAGCTGGCATTCGTGGGCATGGAAGTGGAAAAGAAGGTTATCAACCATGACCGCAGTCTTCATCCCATTAAGAAAAGGGGAGAGGTACCATAAAAAAGCTTGGAAATCATCCCCAAATACGCAGAAAGAACTCTCTGCTGATGCAGCAATTCCAATTTTTTGCGGTTTTTTTTAGCGTCTCTGGGGAGGAAAAAAAGTTTAGGCTTCTTTACTAATAAATCTTGGGATATATAATCAAAATATGGGTGATGGGGACATACAGAAAAGGGTGCGATATTTCTGCAGCCTGCGGGCATTTTATGGAATATGTGGAATAGAAATATGCTGATTATAGGCTTTGGAGTATGGCAAAAAGCTACACATTATATGAATAAGGATAGACTATCGAAAGAAAAAGCCGATAATCTTCTTTATATTCCATTTCTATAAAAAAAAGACTCGATGCCTCCTCACATCGCTCGCAATCAACGATTTGGCTACCGGCATCCTTATTACTGCATTGAGTGTGTACCCAGCGTTTACGTATTGCTGGCCTTATGGGGAATTATTCTGCCAAGTTCAAGTAAAACTAGAAAAAAAAACTGAAAAAAAACCTAAAAATAATGAAAAAATTGTGTGAAGAAGCTCAGGGAGTTAAAATATCAAATTATCTAACATAGGCCTTATTAAGAGGATCCCTTAATCAACATACATCCATATTACTGTTGTTGATGGCCGTAGATCGATATTTCTGCCAAAGACATCCTATTAGCTACCAGCGGTTTTGCGGAAGAAAGGTAATTTTTTTTAAGTCAAGGCTCCCGTACTGCTTAAGCTTTCTATAAGTATAGTATGGAATATTTTTGCAAAATCTCTTGATATTAAAGAAGCTAATAGAAGTTGAAAAGGCGAATTGCTTGCTCTACTGTACGTTCTGAAGAAAAAAGCGAGTTACGGAGTTATCTCGCGCGCCGTTTAATGCGCAGAAGTATGCGCGTTCATATACACCCATGCAAAAACACGTATGGCCATCTAGCGGTAGTTCTGTCGTAACGAGCTAACATACCTTAAGCTACACGGGAGCCTTTCCATGATGTTAGGAGAGGTTTATGATAATAAGATACTTTTTAGACGAGTTTATTCGTCATCGTATTATCATGGGTAGCTTCGTTTGCGCTTTACTTGACGCTGCTGCTGCCGCAGGGCAGTTATTACTTTAACAGCTATGGCTTAATGGCCTGTGAGCCTTTCCATCAAGCGCGGGGCGTGGCATTAATCTCCACTTGCTTGCTCTACTTCCCCACCACCATGGCATTGATGTATGTCTACGGAACGCTTTTCCACGCACAGAGTAAATCTAAAAGCTCGAGCGTTTGCCATCTGCCAAGTCTTGGTAATGGAAGCGTCCGTCTCAATGTCAAATGCTGTCAGGTACTGTTAACTTGTTTCTTCTTCCCCTTTAATCGAACATCTTAAGCCTCTAAAACCTTTTTTTGGACCAGAATGTCTGAAAAGTTCTTTTAAAAAACCGATTCGGCCAAATAAATATTTTAGACATTTATATAACGCATTTAAACCCAATAACTATTTAATTTTCCGGCGTAGAATATGTGCGAGAAGGCTATTCATGTCCAAACTACCCGAACTATGGCGTCCATGTCCCTCGCCTTTATAATCTTGGTCACTCCCTGGATGATCAAACAAGTCGTAGCGTCTTCAGTTAGTTCAGAAGTAAGAACATGCAGTAAAAAGTTGCTAAATTGTCCACTAGATGGCTAAACGTATTTCTTTAATTCAACCTATTTTTCTCTAATTTTGCACTGATTTCTTTTAACAAAAATTATGCAACCCAGATACCAGCAGCCGTAGACTTTCCGGTCACGTGGTTAGCCTTAAGTACCAGCATTATGAATCCGTTTTTGTACTGGGTTCTGAACCCGAAATTCCGGGTCGCAGCGTCTAATTACTTCCAGATGAGAGTAAGCAATCCAGCTGACGGTATTTTTATTCGAGCTCATATTAAAGTGGCAAAAAACTCGTTTTTTGTTAACTTGGAGCTTTATTTTCAAAGAAATTTCCCATTTTCTTAGAATTAACTAATAACCTGTTGAATTCTTTAGTGCGCGCAATCCACGATGTCTGATATACCGCCTGCCCCGCCTCGACCTACGAATGGTCGTTTAGTCCAACATAGATCATGTCGTCGACAGGGGGATTGCCGTCCGTCAACTACCTTAGATGATATCCCTCCTTTCCCGCCCTCGGGGGCGCAGCAGCAGCAATACGGTTCCCAAAAACGGCCCACGACGAATCATTTGGGTCGTTGGGATTCTTTACGTCGCGCTTTACCCAGCAACGATCCCAACTCTTCAACGGTCCCTCGCTCTACTTCTTCCCATGAGTTACTGTCATTGGGCCACGATACGGAACGACTTTGGGGTGACATTTTGGAACGGACCATGTCCAGCACATCACTGCAACATTTGCAGCAGCATAAAATTTACAAGAATGGGACTGCGTCACATACTTGTACAACACAGTTGTCCCAATGGGATAATTTACCTTAAGTTTCTTCTCTCCTTCATTTCTTAATTTCTTCCTTTTCTCCTTTTGTCTTCTCTTCCTTATTTCTGCTACGTTACTATTTATATACCGTACACAATGATGCTATACAAGTTTCGTAGACACGCCAAATTCACCTTATAGCTTCTCCCTTTTGTGCAGTGAACGAATGCATGGAATACATTGTTGAAAGTAGAAGGGAGCGAGAGATTTTGACCTATCACGCTATGATCAATCTTGCAGTTTCCATTACGATTTAACGAAGAAGGAAGAAATCTTTGGGGAGGAGAGGCTTTGGTGGAGCATAGATTAGAGAAACCTCGGAGAACGCTTCCAAGAAGGGGGATTATCAGTGTCGATCTAACATCCGTCGTTCATGGAAGTCAGCAGCGTGCGAGTACTGATCTGCCTGCTGGCAGGGGTCGTAGTAGGTACGGGGACTTATGGACAAGACACGGACGGCGGGGGTGTATCCATTCCGACAAGTTTTGATTGCGGAAACGACACCGGTACTGGTCGTTGCCTCAAGCGCTATATACGTAGTGTCGCGGATATAAGAAACGATGATTTATTTCTGGGACTCTTCGAGGAAGCCACGCCTGCCGACTGGATATGGTTGAACGAAACCATTCCTTACATCGTAAAAGATCTCGTTTTAGGTAATACTAGATAACAATACTTCCTAAACTAAATAAAAATAATATTTACTTTCCCGAGGAAACTGAGAAACTTTCTGTACTGAATAATAATCAAATTAATAAAATAAAAGAATTTTTTCTCAAGGAAAAATTAGCAAAATTCTTATTATTTTTCTATATAATCTTCCGCCTAAGTTTAAATAGATAATACTTACTAAAATAAACACAAGATTTACTTTACCGGGAAAGTTGAGAAGCTTTTGGCGCTGAAAAATAATAAAATTAACGAAATAATCGATTTTTTTTTCAAGGAAATTGAGTAAAATTTATATTGATTTTCTATGTACTCTTCCGTGTTTGTGTTAATATAAAAGGTATTTTCTATTTAATTTATTGTTGTATTTTTAGTTGGTCTGTGCGTAGTAAATCTTGTTATAAAAAAATCTTGTTGTTTTTGCTAATTTTCTCTATGTAGGCGTAATTGTGGACCCCGCGTTCGTGCGTGGGCACTTAGCGGAGATCCAAAGTGCTTTCGAAGAAATTATTGGGCTGAATAAAGAACATTTGCCTGGACATATGCATGATATCATGTTTCTTCGCGTTTCTGACCCTATTCCGGCGGGTATAATCGCTTCCAGTAGATTGAGTACAAGATGCATCATCCCTTTTTGTCCTTAACAGGCCTCACTGCTGCCATCTCGGTGACAAATTGTGAGATTATGCACCGTTTACACAAACAACTTAATAAGTATGGAACTGCACTTATGGCCGTCACTGGTAAATAAAACAAAATTAAATGAAGGGTGTAATCCAAAGCGACTTGTTTGGGGAGATAAATTCGTCAACTAGCAAATTACTGCCAATTACCAAATTACCAGACAATTCGCTTTGGACTATACAAATACAATTGCATTTAGAGGACTCCAAATTAAAGTAAAGAAAAACTTTAAAATTTTAAAAGCTTTTATTTAGTTCGGAGTCCCCTAAAGGCTTTTTTATGATTATGAGCCTTTAAATGCATTTATTTATTTTTTATTTTTTTTTATTAGAGTTTGGATGTCCCAGGTTGGAAGATAATGCAGTTCAGGTGACGCCAGTGGTTCGCGCAGGCGAAGAAATTGCGCAAATACTTACAGATATGCGCATGGCACAAACGCTGACTTGGAGTGAGGTTGTAATTCTCTTCGAAGACCATACAGGTAAACGAGTAATTAGCAGGACTTTTTTTTAGTTACATTTTTTTATACATTTTGTCGCGTTTCGGCAGATCCGGCAGTAATAGACAACCTTATACGCAGTTTAACAGAACCACTACCGAAGCGCCACCCCCTTTTTGTAACTACATTAAAAATATCTGGCCCTACTGCAAGCAGGTACTTAACTACCAACAATTATTTCTTTCATTAAGAAAATTAGCAAAAATACGCTTGAAACTCTATTAAAATAAAAACTTGTCTATTACTAGTTTTCAACTTTTCATCACATTTTCTATTTTATTTAATTTATCTATTTTTTCTTCTATTTTTTATGTTTTATTTAATGTATCTATTTTAATTTATTATCTATTTTATTTCTATTTTCTCTAAAAACAGACGTCGTAGTGCGGCTTTGATGTTCCAATCCTTGCCTGCAACGAATAAAGGCTACAATTTTATATTACTGTCGAGACAGAGCACTGCCTTATGGATTCAAGACGCAGTAAAAACTGGCCCCACCCCTTTTTTATATACATATTCCAATTCCTTCAGTCAACCAAACAAAAAGTTAAAAAAAAAAATCTTCTCAACACTTTTAGGCTATCGACGCTGGGTACATGAATGAACATAATCAATGGCTATTCATCTTAACGGACACGGGAGTGTCCGATACCGCCAACGAAGCAGAGCCATTTCTGTCCAAAGCAGAGGACGGGCACAATATTGCGTTTATATTCAACGTAACCAACTCCTTTTCACCCTTGAACGCTTCTAATTGCCAAGTAAGCTGAATATATCGCTTGAACTTTATTAACGTCAGAGCTAATTTACCCTCCACATGTGACCACGCGAGTTTTACGATCCTTAAGAATATTACGATCCTTAACAGTAGAACGAACATAACGATTCTCAAGAGCCAAAATCCGCTCGTTCACTTAGCAGATTGTTAGTTATTAGAAATGCCTGGTCACGTGTTGGCAAAAAAAAACTTCTGAACAGTACTCAGATTTTTTTCTTATTTTTTGGTAAAAACGTTTTTCGGTTTCAAAATTTTTTCAGATTTTTCAAAGATTTTTTCAAAAATTGTTGGTTTTATGTGTTAATTAACTCATTGGGATGTACTAGGTGACGGGCTTAGCCTGTTATGCTCGGCAGTTGATGGCTCCATACTTTGAATCCATGAAAAAAGTGCTCAAAGGCGAGGAGCAAGAATTCTTAAGCGTTTCGGACGAAGAGTGGGAAGAAATAAAGCCCTCCAGGAGTCAGCGTAGTAGCAATCTTATTTCTGACATAAAGGTTCGGGGGAAAACTGTCCAAACTTTAGCTATAGCATACCATGATACTATGAAAAGTTTTTCCTCTAAAAGAAAAAAAACTCTTTCCTTTTTTTTTGTTTTTTTTTTTTTGTTGAAAAAAACAAAATTGCTTGGCTTAGCAAACTTTTAGCGACACAGCGCAGTGCGGAAATTGCTTTCGCTGGAAACTACAGGCGGTGCAGTTTATCAAAGAGGATCGAAGTCCTAGTTTGCTAGAAGTGGGGACGTGGACGCCTTTAGATGGCCTACAGCTGCTTGATGACTTATTTCCCCACGTTACTGGCGGCATGCGAGGTCGTCAGCTGGTACTCGCTTCAATCCATGTAAAAACTTGCCATCGAAAAAAAAAATAACTTTTCTTCTAAAATCAAGCGCAGTCTTCAGTAAAAAGTAATAATTAATGTTCACTTTTAGTTCCCACCATGGCAAATTCTGAGTAAAGATAGCCAAGGTAATGTTGTAAATCACACTGGAGTCATCTTCGAAGTTGTTAACGTTCTAAGCCAACGACTAAACTTCTCGTAAGCTAATTTACATCCCATTTACGCCTTGAAAACAGCCTAAAAGCTAAATCATCTTAATTTAATTGCGATTTTTCTTTGTGAGCTAGCGTAGGAAAACAAGCCTAGTCCATTTACTAAATTATTTATATACAATTTATTAAATTATTTACTAAATGTGTATATATATTTACCAAAACGTTTTCTTTTCTAAAAGTCTTGTCCTTTCCTTGTCTTGTTCGTTGTTGTCTTGTAACGTACGCCACGGAAGCACTACCACTATATTGTTCTTATTGCTGCGTATGTCTAGGTTTTGTTTTTCCTTGAGTTTTGTTAATTTCACCAATGCTTAGGGTTTCTAAAAGTTATAGAAAATATGTAGGTAAATATTTAGACCAAGTGTAGTACATTCTTCTTCTTCTTCATGACGTTTTGTTTTGGGTTGGGTACTATTTACAGGTTAGTTAGAGAAGGTGACGGGAGAGGGGGTAAGGAGCGAAGAGGAGGTTAAGGCAGTTTAGATTTAATCAATTAAATCTACAAATTTAAACGTATTTAACCCATCAATGAATCAATTTCCTTCGTAAATGCATTTACTCAGTCAGTTATACCTATAAAAATGCATTTAAGTTTTGAGATAAAGTCTGAATTA
Organism: Lepidurus couesii; assembly: GCA_022832235.1. Lineage (NCBI taxonomy): Eukaryota > Metazoa > Arthropoda > Branchiopoda > Notostraca > Triopsidae > Lepidurus > Lepidurus couesii. The sequence continues at coordinate 7,039 of JAGJRP010001154.1, forward strand.
GTTAATAGAATTTTGGACAACTAAAACTTGCAAAGGAAGTACATAGAAATTAATGAAAATAAATTAAGGAAAGTACATTATAACAGGTATATAGTGAAAACGCCACCGGATAATCAATGGGGAGCTCGTTTGACAATGAGTCGATGGACAGGCATGATCGAAATGGTTCGGTTAGGTCAAGTAAGTGTTATTGTTATTGGATATGGTCTCTGGTCTCACCCTTAAATCTGTTCCCATTCTAACAAGTTTCTTCTTTCTTTGATGCGGGGGAAACCATTTAGGTCGATTTTGCCGCTGCTGGTTTTACTATCACGCCCGACCGAATGTTGGTAGTTAACTTTACGGCCGCCATTGATACCCAACCCTACACCTTCCTAATAGCGCGTCCCCAAGAAGTCAGTCGGGCGTTACTCTTCATTCAGCCTTACAACACAGATGTAATCAATGCTTCTATGTTTAACGACTTTAATTAAAAAAAAAGAACTTCAAAGGATCCTTTCGTCCCTACCCTCTTTCTAATTGTTTTTGTTCTTTTTTCATTTATCTTTTAGTCATGGTTGGCTATATTCTTCATGATGTTAGCAATGGGACCCATTATCTGGGGCTTTACGCTAGTTTGCCCCTATTACGCATACCATGGCGAGAAACGAACCAAAGCCATCTTTAATTTCTGGTATAATATCTGGTACTGCACTGGAGCAATCCTCAATCAAGGTTCGAAACCTATGCTCTTAGTTGAATATTTTCCAAGTTTTAGCACTTTTGCAAGCATTTCATAGTATTTAATTGAAAATTGCAAGATTCTATCCATTTCGATTTGATTTCGATTAAACTATTGAAATTCTTATATTTATCGATATTTGTATTTAAATTTCGATTAAGCTATTGAAATTTTGATAATTATCGATATTTTTATTGAAATTTCGATTTAACTATTGAAATCGCTTCTTCTGACAGACTTAAAACTGAATAATTCCATGAAACTGTATTTAAATCTTATATTTATATCTGAAAAATGCCTTATTAAAAGAAAAGAATGAAACAGAATTGAGTAAATGTTTAAATTAGCTTTAAAGAGTTAAATAATGTTAAGTAGATAGTTTTGTTTGATTATTTCATCCCAAGAAGCGATTGCCCAAATGCTAAAATTTTTAATTTAAAAATTTGTAATCTTAGTCACATGTATTTGGTATTTAGAATAGTGATTTTTTTATTATTTAAAAATATAGGACAAAGAGAAATGCCTAATGCAATTAGTGGGAGGATAATTGTGGGCGTTTGGTGGCTCTTTGTGATCGTCATCCTAACAACTTACTCTGGCAATCTCGTCGCCTTCCTCACTTTCCCCAAATACGAAAATCCGGTGGGTTCTTTGCAAGATCTCTTGGATCAACAAGGGGCCGTTTCATGGGGCATCTTAAAAGGAACTGCCATTGAAGATTACCTCAAAGTAAGAAAAAAACCTGACAATCAAGGAAGATATTAAAGTTTTTCTTTTCTCTTTTACTTAAAAAAAAAAAATAAGAACTCAGATGAGCCAAAGTTTCGTCACGTATACGAAGGAGCAGTGTTACACGCCCAACAAGACGACAGTTTGCTCGAACTAGTTCGCGACTTTAACCACGCCTACTTTGAATGGAAAACCAATCTCGTGTTCTTAATGAAAGCCGAGTACCTCAAAACCGGGCGCTGTGATTACTCTTTAGGTGAATTTTTTAACAAAAACGCCCCAAACTCCCCCATTTAATAACAAAATTTCCCCTTCACTAATCTTATAATAAAACGCCAAATAATGAGTGTCTGTCTAATTTAACTGCTCTAATTGCCTTAACTACTCAAATTTATTTAATGTGTTTATCTTATTTTTAGGATCTGAGGAGTTTTTCACTGAACAAGTGGCGATGGCTCTGCCCCCTGCGAGCCCCTTAATGCGCAAGATGAACAAAGAGTACAATTAATAAAATAAAAAATTTTTTAAAAATAATTCTAGCCTAATTATGTTCATTTGGTGATAGAATTAGGAGCTTGTTACGCGGTGGATTGATTGAGCACTGGAAAGCAAAGTATTGGCCCCCGGCGGACAAGTGCTCAGCCACCGCAATGGGCGGAGGAGACGGTGGTACTTCGGCTATTACGATCCAGGACATGCAAGGCTCTTTCTATGTTATGCTTATAGGTAATAATAGGGCCAAAAATAAAAGAAAAATAAATCTAAAGTTATAATATCAAGATCTATAGTCTTTACCAAATTCGCCCTCTAGCGGCAAGAATGGGCGAAATCCACCATTTTAGGTACGTTTTCTACAAGGCGCGTAAAGTAAACAAACCAAAACAACAGACAAGTTTAAGTAGCAAGAAATTTTGCTACTTATACTAAACAAATTCTTCAGAATCTGAAATAAGAAAACAGTGTAGTAGACTATGACCGGCACTTGTCTGTTGTTGTTGTTTTAGTTTGTTTACTTTAGCGCCTTGTAGAAAACGTACCTAAAATGGTGGATTTCGCCCATTCTTGCCGTTAGATGGCGAATTTGGTAAAGACTATACCATACCCCAAATTACGTGCTAAATTAGACTTAAAATTACATCCTTTCCCCAATAGGCACGATATTGGCCGCGATTTCCTTCATTGGAGAACGAAGACGATTTGCCCTTACGCAACGCAAGGAAATGGAATTAATCCGCCCTTTCGTCAACTAAAAATTCCGTTGAAATATGTACAAATGTCACCCTTTGGAAACTTAAGCTAGAACTGAACTTATCTTCATTTAGTTTTCGATTAATTTCGTCCTTTAAAAAGTTAAAAAATTCTTTTCGTCCTTTACATTCTGGATCCAATAGTGCCCGCACGATACTTCATGAAGTTCAACGTAGGAAATAGAATGTATAGACAATTGATGTTTAAGTAAAGTTTCGACCAATACAAGAGTAAATGTACTTAAAATGACAGCACTGGCAGTCAATACACCCACATACACGTTCCGTCCCCTCGCCCTCCCTCGGTGAATAATAAAATTTGATGTTGGCTTATTCCCCAACTTTGCTCAATTTCCGAATCAATCAATAAAGAAAGCCCGCGAGCTAAAATAAAGGTCTAACAGTAAATACACATGGGTAACATGTACATGTACATCAACTGACATGATGACATGGAGTATACAATAAAAGTAAAGAACCTTTAACAAAAAAGAAAAGCTGACATGCAACGTCGTGCATAAAAGATGTGCATTCGAGAACTAGTCCAACATTCAACCAACATTGATTTTTGCAAAACTTTTTCCTTCCTGTTAACCTTCAGCTTTCGCATCAATAAGCTAACCCTGCCTTATTGATGCGAAACAGTCATAGATGGCACTGATGTTTGTTAGTGTTTTGCGAAAGCAAAACACTAACAAACATAAGAAAGAAAAAAAAGAAAGTTAAAAAAGAAGATTTGGAACTGGTAAACCGTATACTTCCCTTCCAACAATGATTTTTAGTTCGGATTTAGAACCAGCAGCTTCGTATTTGGTTGAAACAATGAATTTCTAGTCTAATAGCGTTTTCCGTTGGGAACCCTGGTGCATCACTTTTTGCACTGAGTGCCGCAAAATTGTGTGTTGCAACAGTGAATTTGTGGCACTCAGTGCCAAAAAGTGTTGCACCAGGTTCCCAATGGAATTCGCCATAAGGCTCCCGTACACTCTAGCTTATTGACGCGAAACCACCACAGATGGCGCTGATGTTTGTTATTGTTTTGTGAAACCCTTGCCTAAATAAGTAAAAAAAAGGAACATTGATTGCAAACACGATTCACTGGAAAAAAGGTGGATTGGTTGTGCACTAGCTGTTAGTATGCTAAGCTAAACTGTCAAAGTGTTTTTTTCATGAAACCTAAATCAAACCTAAACCTAAATTTTTTCATGAAACGAAAAGTTGTTCCGAAACATGTGAATTCCTCATGCTAACCGCCTCTACCAAGCTAAGGTACCAAGCCTTAACACAGTATTATATAAGTTAACCTTAGTTAACTTCCTGACATTATCTGACCCAAATTTGTTCCCAACTGATCTTGAAAATAGGTAATCACGGATTTTAGTTATGGAACAAGCGATCGTCTGAGACACAGAAGTACAAGATGAATTCCGATCTCCTGTACTGCCTAATCAGTATTTTCATTCGTAATTTCCTCGCTGCATTGAGCATTCAGGGCGTCCCGAGCGTTCGTCCGCGTCTCGAGCATCGAAGAAAAGGTCGTGCGGTGGAAAAGGGGCGTGGCACGACACACGCTAAGGACACGGCGTGCAACTTACACACAAGCAGAATATCCCCATCCCAATAGATTTCGGTTTCCCACGGATTCTTAGTGTGAACTAATACCTCCACCATGGAAGACGTACCCAGACTCAATCAAGCCCTAAGGCTACTTTATGTACTCGGCCTCACCTTCATATCTCTCTCGCAAGCTGTGCCAATCAGAATTCGTAAGTATTATAGCTGTCTCCTTTCAGTCCAAACTTGATAACCTTCTTGCACATCAACGTTTCGAAACACAATTTACTTTTAACCCATTAAACCGTTTTTTCGTTATGTTACGTACATTATTGAAAGAAAAACTACTGAATTTTATTTTCCTTTTGTTAAACTAATTAATTGAATTGGTAATAAGTAATACTTAATTGGTATTAAGTACAACGTAATTGATTTTCCAGTGCTCATTAACGAAGCCAATAATCGAGATGTGGAACAAGCGCTTAATTTTGTTAACGTCACATTACAACGGGCCAAATCCGACATAAGTATTGACCAAGTGTACCGGCTCACCGTGAATTCCTCCGAAGCGTACTTGTCTGCTGAAATGTGTAAGATTTTGAACTTCAACTTTCCCCTTTCTACAATACAGTGCTTATTTAATATTTTTAGTTTGCGAGGTTTACGATAGTATTGTCCAAAATGGAAATCCACCTCATCTCGTCTTAGATATGACCCTAGCAGGTCTAACCTCTGACATCAGCAAAGCTATGACCCTGGTATTGGGTCTACCAACCTTAAGCGCTTCGTATGGCGGACCAGGCGACTTACGGTAAGCAATTTTTTAAGTTTATTTATTTAAATTATAGACTCTATAGCTTAGCGTTCTATTGCTACGATAACACGGGGTCCGGAGCCCTAGACATTATTCTATTATTTTTTTAAGCTTCATTTGATCTATTTTAAGCGCAGTTTCAAGCTGTATGCGCAGAAGCGATGCGCGTTCATATACACCCCTGCAAAGCACGTTACGCCCTCTTGTGGGAACTGGGTTAACAAGCATAACAAACAACGGCCTTTCTACTTATTTTATACATTAATTTTTATATTTATTGCACTTATAATTGTCTACTATTTATTATATATTTAATACTATTTTCTTCTGATTTTTTTCCTATTTTTAATCTTACTTTTTCTCTTTATACCTTGACTAATTTGTATGTTTTTAGAATTTTTAGATTTTAATCCAATTTATTTTATTACAATTTCTCCTTATTTTTTGCTATCTATTTACTTAGAGCGTGGAAGAACTTGACTGCCGAGCAAAAGAAATATTTCATTCAAGTAATGCCCCCAGGCGATATCATGAGCGTGGCCGTAACGGATATTACTTCGGCGCAAAACATGAGCAACGCCGTCATTTTATACGACGACAGTTTCGGTAATTACAAAAAAGAGCGAAAACTCCCTATTGCCGTGAGAATTTTGCTCGGTAATAAAACCAGAGGAGATAAGGTCCTACACCAAATATAGGAGTAGATTCCTTATTGAACCAAGAGTCCCCTCTTCCTTCTATTGATTCGCCTTTGGCACGGGGCTTTGGATTATGTATATATGCCTTGCCTGTTGAATACTTTATAGTGATGGAGTACAAGTACAAGTCATTGCTGGCCAACATGCCAACACGCCATTTAATCTTGCATTTGGACATCACGACCGAATGGATCGCCCGTCAATTAAAGCGACTGGATGACTTAAACATTGTCAATTACTTCATACTAGCCAAACCTAGCCAACTCCAAACTGTGCTGGATGTTGCTGCTGGATTAGATATGTTTGGCAAGAAATACGCCTGGTTCTTAATGTCCAAAGTAATTCCACCACGAATTCCATGTCATGAAAAAATTAATTTAAAATTTTAATATTTTCTATTTATTTTCCTATTTTATTTTCATCCTTATTTCGATTTAATCTCCTATTGCATTTCTTATTTCTATTTCTATTCTTAATGTATTTCTTATTTCTATTTATTTTCTTTCTTTTTGTTTTACGTTTGGTATTCGCTTGTTTTAATTCGTGGTTGATTTGTTCACATTCTTAGGGTGAAATGAGCTCTTTGAAGATCAAAGCCGATAACGCGTCAATAGTTCAAATCTACCCGAAACCAACCATCGACATGTCTACCGGAGCCGAACGCTGGAAAATGCTGGGCTTCAAAGATATGCCTCCGATTGATCTCGTGTTTTATTTCGACTTTATATTTCGCTCCGTTACTGCAGTCCAGTACATAATACCATTTTTCCTATTTTTGAAGCCAGCAATTTAGTTATGTTTTTGCAGAAATCTGATGAATAACAACTCCTGGCCTGCGCCAATGCCGTTTGTTGCTTGTAACGCGACCGAATTACAGCCAGTCATCCGTACCAGTTTGGAATTGCGTAAAGCGTTTAATGATGCGAATGTTGCTCCTTCCATCTGGCCCTTTCAGTTGGCTGAGAATGGCAAGAGTTACATGAAAATGGAACTGAGGTTGGACCAAATCGACGTGAGAGGGAAATCCCAAACGGCGTCCACTTTGGGTACGTGGAGAGCTAGTTTACCTTCTGGGAAGATGGAGCTAGCGGGCGGGAAAAGTTTGGCGCCTTTAACCGCCATTACTGTTTACAAAGTCGTCACTGTTATTGTAAGTTATATAAACACTGTTAAGTTATATAAGAACCAAATTAAGAGACACGTAACTAATTGTCACGGCTCGGGAGAAAAATTCCCTCGTTTTCAACCAGTACGTGCTTCCACCTAGCGATGCTACCCTTTACTAAAAAAGACGCGTTTCGGGAGTAAGGGAGGGGAACGGAGAGGAAGATGTATGCTTTACAGGGAAGGGGGGAGTCCTAACTTAACTCAACCTAACCTAACTTAACCTAATTTAACTTAACCTAACCTAACCTAACCTAACTGCCACACTGGTATATCAACTAACAACGTGCATGAGAATTTAAGCTGAACTGAAACGTGGGAACGTGGTCATTTATGGAGCAGTTGATACCCAACTGCATAGCCCCCTATCGGGAGCTACCTAGAAGCTCGTAGCAAAACCGTCTCCCGAGCCGCGACAATTAGTAGCAGCTAATTAAGAGATTAGAATATCCAAAAATATCCAAATAATTAAATTATTAAATTACAAGAATAAAATTACATGGGAGATTGAAAGGAACAGATTCATAAAGATTGATAGAGTTTGTTTCAACATTTGATAAATTTTGTTGCTTTTTACAGACTAAATTTATTGGTAGAATTTACGATTTTTTTAATGATTTTTTTTCACAGCAAGCGCCCTTTGTGATGAAAAAGGTCGTGAATGGTACCGTTCAGTACTACGGGTACTGTATTGACTTGCTCAAAGGAATCCAAGAGATTCTTGACTTTGACTATGAGCTTTATGAAGTACCAGATTATGGAAATATGGATGAGAATATGAACTGGAATGGCTTGGTTAAAGAACTCGTCGATAAAGTAATACGATCGTTCAGTACAAATTGGCAAATTGGAAGATACTTTTTAAAGGACTTTTTTTTTTTTAGAACGCTCATATTGGTTTGGGAGCGTTGGCAGTCATGGCTGAGAGGGAAAGCGTGATCGATTTTACGGTGCCTTACTACGATTTGGTGGGTATTAGCATTCTCATGAAGAAACCTGTGGTATCGACTTCGCTTTTTAAATTCTTGACTGTACTCGAAAATGACGTCTGGGGTTGTATCCTAGCCGCTTATTTCTTCACCAGGTAAAATACTCATCAAACTCATAAAAATAATAAAATTTAAAACTCTTGATTCTATTTTTTAAAAACAATAATCAATTAATTAATTGATTTTTTTTTTTTTTATCAAATTCTAGCTTTTTGCTCTGGATTTTTGACCGATGGAGTCCTTATTCTTACCAGAACAACAAAGAGAAATACATCGACGATGAAGAAAAAAGAGAATTTACCTTGAAAGAATCTCTTTGGTTCTGCATGACTTCCCTAACCCCCCAGGTGAACCACATGACCAATTAATACTCAACTAACAATAAATAAAAAAATAACAATTATAGTCTTTTAACTATAATTGGCGAATGGACTTCAAGGAGAAGTGCTAATTAGTGTAATTTAAATTTTTAATTTATATTCAAGGGTGGCGGAGAGGCTCCAAAGCATTTATCCGGCCGCCTCATTGCTGCCACCTGGTGGTTATTCGGTTTCATCATTATCGCATCGTACACTGCCAATTTGGCTGCCTTTTTGACCGTTTCGCGTTTAGATTCGCCCGTCAATTCCTTAGACGACCTAGCCAACCAATATAAAATCCAGTACGCGCCTGTTAACGGCTCTTCGGTTATGACGTACTTCGAGCGAATGGCGTACATCGAAAAGAAATTTTACGAGTGAGTCAAAATTGCAACCAAATACGAATTTCTTTACAAAATAAAACATCTCAATGATCAATTTAAGAATAGAATTTCATACAATTTCCAGTAAATTCGTTCTAATTTTTGGAAGTTGCCAGGATTTGGAAAGACATGAGTCTAAATGACAGTCTCAGCGAAATCGAACGAAGTAAACTGGCAGTATGGGATTACCCTGTGAGTGATAAATACACGAAAATTTGGCAAGCCATGCAAGATGCTAGTTTACCACCCACCTTCCAGATGGCTCTGGATCGAGTTCGACAATCACCTTCAGACAGCGAAGGTTTTGCCTTCTTAGGTACGCACAAAACTTTAAAAGTCAAAATACCCAAAACATACAAAAATTACCCAATTTCTTTAAATGCGTTACAATAATTTCCTCATAAATTTTATCCCCTGATTTTATTAATTAATGCAATCTAAAATACTAATCTTCTTTTACAAATACTAATCTTCTTTTCTAGGTAGTGTTTTTACGAGTTTTTTTAAAGGAATTTCTGAGTTTGAATGAAATTTTGAATGTTTAAAGTTTTTTCGGTAACAATTTTTTAAACATTTTTCTCCTTTTTAAAGGTGACGCGACTGATGTTCGCTATCAAGTTTTAACCAACTGCGACTTACAGATGGTAGGCGAAGAATTTTCTCGCAAACCTTACGCTTTAGCTGTCCAAGAAGGTTCTCCGTTAAGAGATCAGCTCAACGACGCGTAAGCCTTCTTCTTCTATACAAAGCCCCCTACCTGAACTAACTTTTAACTCGTTTTTCCAATACAGGATCCTAAAACTCCTCAATCAACGTAAGCTAGAAACGCTTAAAGAACGTTGGTGGTCGGGCAATCCTGACCGTCAAGAATGTGGCGATCAATCTGATCAATCGGACGGTATCAGCATCCAGAACATTGGTACATACCTTTCTCTCTTTCCTTAAAAAAAAAAAAAAAAGTACCTTCTAACAAAAAACTTCTTATTACGACCAACAGGTGGCGTTTTCATCGTCATCTTCGTGGGCATTGGATTGGCAGGCGTGACTCTCGCTTTCGAGTACGTTTACTACAAATGGTACAAGGGAGGAGTCAATCCCGACTTGACAGACAATCCATCCGACGATCCATTGGACAAAACTGGTGCCAAGAATCAGCAAATCGCTCGTATTAAAGGCACCGATATCATGATGGATAAAAACGACAAAAATTCCTTGGCTGGGTTTGGCTTTTCGTTCACTCAACCTTACAATCGTCACCCTGTGGGTGATTCTGCAGACAGACGGTAAGAAAATATCGATCTTGTGTAAAATATCGATTTTATGTAAAATATCAATTAACTACCGTTTTCAACAATTCAGAATTTTTTTAAAAATAGCTTAAAACATATTCCTTAAATTAAAACTTTATTCACTAAGATGTATTCCTTAAACTAAAAATTAGTACTTAAATTAAAAATATTAATTTAAATTAAAAAAATTATTGACTTTAATAGAAAAGTAATGAATTTAATTCATTTTCAATTTGATTTACCAGATTTGGAGACCGAGCACCACGTAAAGCGTGGTAGAAAAAGGTATATAGGCAATATTCGTGGAAATTTGTGGACTTTCAAAATCCAATGCTCATTTTATTTGAAGTTAGTGACAAGGCATTATTTTATAGTGAAAAGAGGGAATATTTAAATGTTTACTATCCGTTAGCAACACTGTTCGTTCGTGGGGGAAGGCACATTATTAAACCTATCCACCCAACAAGGCACACATTGCCCTTCATTTGGAGTTCGCCACTATTAAGAAAAATTTTAAAAAATGCCAAAAAAATCGACACGAATTGTGATTACTCATGCTGATTTTTCTTGCAATACTTTTTCTCTCGAATTGCTATCATGACACAATGATATGATGATACACTTTTCATTTGCTAAATTAAAACTTTTTTTTTTTGGCACATTGACTACAAGTTAGAAATAAAAGCCAGAAAACGACAAACGGAAAAAATGGCTAAAATTTTTTCGCTTTGTGTTTTATCGTCCGCCAAAAACTTAATACGCTTATTTGTCTAAAGGCCGGTTTTGGGCGGAGACTAGACCTTCCTAACTTTTTAAAAAAAAAAAATGGTCACGCCCAATAGGGGGTATTTTACTTGTTTTTTGGTAAAGGGAAAAAATCAAAGGGGTAATTTAGCCGGAGGCCGCAAGACGGGCTTTTTGGGGGGAGGAGGTGGAGGTCCGTCGTCTTCGACACCTTCGAGAACCACGTCAACCGAAATGGGAGACTATAGAATACAATATATGTTTTAAAAAATATAATTACATAGAATATTCGTTTGTTAGGAACTTTCGTTCCAGGGATTTGCAATAGTTAGCGAGCTTAAAGCAAAAAGTGCGTATAGTTCAACGTTCTATCCCATGAATAACACGGAGAGCGCAGAAAAGTTCACTAAAAGTTCTCTAGCGGCAAGAATGGGCGAGATCCACCATTTTAGGTACGTTTTCTACAAGGCGCGTAAAGTAAACAAACCAACACAACAACAGACAAGTTTAAGTAGCAAGAAATTTTGCTACTTAAACTAAACAAATTTTTCAGAATCTGAAATAAGAAAACAGTGTAATAGACAATAGCCGGCACTTGTCTGTTGTTGTTGTTTTGGTTTGTTTACTTTACGCACCTTGTAAAAAACGTACCCAAAACGGTGGATTTCGCCCATTCTTGCCGTTAGATGGCGAATTTGGCAAAGACTCTTTAAGAAAAAGGTTGTTAGACTTCTTTAAAAAAACCTCTTGACAGTAATGTAGTTAACATCAAGAAGTATGACACATAAGTGTCACTTACGTTGTTTTTGCCTTAAAGAATTTGAAACATTCAAATTAATGTTCAAACTTGCATTAATTCAGGCAAATTCTACGAATTTTGGAAAAAAAAAGTCGAAATCGAAGATTTGAAACATTGTTAATCTACTACATTAGAACTTGTTAATTGGGATCTAAAAGTACTTTATCAGTTGTGACATTGAAGAGTGCGAATACTAAAAAAATAGTTAATTAGACAAAATATTTACAAAAAAATTAGTCATTTCGCGAGCCAAAGCAGGGAGCAGTACAAGTAGAAGAAGAAAATGTGGAGCTTACTGTAACTGCAGATCCAGTTAAACGGTGTGGAAGTGGAGACGGTGACGAGGAAGTCGGAGAACTCACGGCAGTTTGAGTTAAACGCTTGGCAGGGAGAACAGGACTTCCCAAGGCTTGATGATCATTCAAATTGCAATAATCGACCATGCTTTGTTTAGCCGGCAAAGGTGGTGGGACGTCATCCACAGACGAAGTCAAAGACGCTAAAACATCCAGAAATTAATGCTTAAACAATTAAAACTCACAATCATACCACAACTTTAACACAACAGCAATCATACACAACTTCAACCCAATCATACCACAAATTGAACACAATCATATCACAACTTGAACATAATCATACCACAACTTCAACACAATCATACCACAACTTCCATTAAACAATCGATCTATCTTTAAGCGAATTAAGCAATATTTCTATATCGATTCCTATATTCCTATATCGATTCCTAAGCGATATTGCAACCGACTACTAGTCAAATTTATGAAAACTTACTAACTGATAATCCCCATTTCCAACCGATTCATTTTTTAAAATTAACAAAAAACCTTCCGATTGAAGTCTAATTTGAATCCTAATAAGCAGAGTAACTTTACTCTTTAAATACTAATCAATAATCCACATTTCCGACCGATTTCCCAAAAATTGCTAGAAAAATTAGCGAAAAAACCTGTAAAATTTGGAGTCTAATTTGAATATTAGTACAAAGAGTAATTGAGCAATTCGAACTTTCGAACTTTACCTAACGACTCGGTGCTACGAGACGGACTAGAAATTCCTCCTCCAACAGAGAGGTCTGAATAGGCGCTAGGTGGGCGTGGTAACGTCAAGGATCTTCTATCCCGATTGGCATCCATTCTCAAAGGCCTTTTTGGTGTCAACTGTTTTCAAAACAAAGAAACATACCCCTTAATACCAATACAAAGCCAAAAAATAACTCAAATATACGAATAATCCACGAAAAAAGACTAAAAATTCCATTACTTGTTGGCTTAGCTCAAAAATAGGCGAAACGGCTTCGACAATCTCGCAAGATTTCGCAGTTTCTTCTACAGGTTCTGTTGGCATCACTGTGGGCGTGCTCCCGTTCCCAATGGAGAGCGTCAGATTGGGAAACGGACTACTTTTGGCCGAGTTCATGCTCATACGCCTCAAAGAGTCTTTTTTGATTTTGAGGAGGGTGTTACTATTTGGCGAAAGAGTAGTCGTTGGGGGTGTGGTGACCGTGGACGGGATGGCCAGACTGGGCGACCTTTTCTTGTGCTTTTTAGGAGTAATGAGCGAAACACTAGAGCCAGCTAAGGAACTATACGAAGGGGTGTGGCGTGTGAAAAGCGAGGTGCTAGACGATTGGCGGGCAGGAGCAGCTTTGGCAGGCGATACAGGGAACACTGGAGTGTGGTTGGTTCTCGTCGGAGTGGCTTGGGGCGAAACAAAATGCTGCGAGAACCTACAAAAAATTTCGGAAAATAAAGTAAGCATTTAATAATAATCCGTACGTTATTCAAGCTGGGGAAAGCCAACACAAATAAGTCAAAATTAACAGAAAGCTGGTTAGCACACGCAAAAAAAAAA
>JAGJRP010001856.1:1511-20602 GCA_022832235.1 Lepidurus couesii
GAACAGGAAAAAGTTTCAAAATTTTTTTTTCATTCGTTTCCGAACTTGAGACAAAACGATGAACAGGAAAAAGTTTCGAAAATTTTTTTGAACAGGAAAAAGTACAGAAATTTTTTTCCTATGTTTAGCAAGAACAGGAAAAAGTTTCGAAAATTTTTTTGAACAGGAAAAAGTTTAATTTTTTTTTCATTCGCTTCCGAACTTGAGACAAAACGATGAACAGGAAAAAGTTTCGAAAATTTTTTTGAACAGGAAAAAGTTTCAAAATTTTTTTTCATTTGTTTNACTATGAACAGGAAAAAGTTTCGAAAATTTTTTTGAACAGTAAAAAGGTTCAAAATTTTTTTCATTTGTTTCCGAACTTGAGACAAAACGATGAACAGGAAAAAGTTTCAAAAATTTTTTTGAACAGGAAAAGGTACAGAAATTTTTTTCTTATGTTTAGCAAGAACAGGAAAAAGTTTCAAATTTTTTTTTTCATTTGTTTACGAACTTGAGACAAAACGATGAACGGGAAAAAGTTTCAAATTTTTTTTTCCTATTTTAAGCAAGTTGAGACGAAACGATGAACAGGAAAAAGTTTCGAAAATTTTTTTGAACAGGAAAAAGTTTCAAAATTTTTTTTTCATTTGTTTCCAAACTTGAAACAAAACGATGAACAGTAAAAAGTTTCAAAAAATTTTTTGAACAGGAAAAAGTTTCAATTTTTTTTTCATTTGTTTCCGAACTTGAGACAAAACGATGAACAGGAAAAAGTTTCAAAAATTGTTTTTCATTTGTTTTAGAACATGAGACAAAACGATGAACAGGAAAAAGTTTCGAAATTTTTTTTGAACAGGAAAAAGTTTCAAAATTTTTTTTCATTTGTTTACGAACTTGAGACAAAACGATGAACAGGAAAAAGTTTCGACATTTCTTACCCTATGCTTAGCAAGTTGAGACGAAACGATGAACAGGAAAAAGTTTCGAAATAGCATGGCATCATAGCATGGCATCATAGCATGGCATCATAGCATGGCTGGAGCCAGAGCACGTCTGCACTGGCTGCCGACTGGCAAGCAACTGGCACTGCACTGGCTGGCGACTGGCGTTTATATAGGGGTGCTTCCGGAAGCACATCCGGTTCAGCGGGCAAAAAACTTGTGAATCCGTTCTTTTGAACTTGTCCAGACACGTTTTGGTGTTTGTACGAAACGAGTTCAAAACAACGGAAAAAAAAAATTATTTGGGTTTATTTTTAAAAATAGGTATAGTTTAATACTTGAAATTTATTTAGTATAAAAGTTGTAGTCTTTAGACTAATTGGTGCATTTACCAACGTAAGCACGTAACGAAATTACTTTAAAAATGAGTTCAAAGTCAGGATTCGGTTCTTTTTCAAGTTTCAAAAATTTTTTTCATTTGTTTCCGAACTTGAGACAAAACGATGAACAGGAAAAAGTTTCGAACATTTTTTTAACAGGAAAAAGTTTCAAAAATTGCTTTTCATTTGTTTTCGAACTTGAGACAAAACGATGAACAGGAAAAAGTTTCGAAAATTTTTTTGAAAGGAAAAAGTTTCAAAATTTTTTTTCATTTGTTTACGAACTTGAGACAAAACGATGAACAGGAAAAAGTTTCGAAATTTTTTTTTCCTATGTTTAGCAAGTTGAGACAAAACGATGAACAGGAAAAAATTTCGAAAATTTTTTTGAACAGGAAAAAGTTTCAAAAAGTTTTTTTCATTTGTTTCCGAACTTGAGACAAAACGATGAACGGGAAAAAGTTTCGAAAATTTTTTTGAACAGGAAAAAGTTTCGAAAATTTNACATCGCTATACTAGCGTAAGTAACATCGCTGGAGAGAGTGCACGTCTGCACTGGCTGCTGACTGGCAAGCAACTGGCGTTTATATAGGGGTGCTTCAGGATGCACATCCATTCAATGGGCAAAAAAACTTGTGAATCCGTTCTTTTGAACATGTCCAGACACGATTTAGTGTTTGTACGAAACGAGCTTCAAACCGGTTAAACCGGTTGAAACCGGTTTGAACTAGTTTGAACCAGTTTAAACCGGTTTGAACCAGTTTGAACCGGTTTGAACTAGTTTGAACAAATTTGAGCCGGTTTAAACTAGTTTGAACTAGTTTGAGCCAGTTTGAACCGGTTTGAACTAGTTTGAGCTAGTTTGAACTAGTTCAACTGGTTCAAACTGGCTCAGACTAGTTCAAACCGGTTCAAACTGACTCAAACTAGTTCAAACCGGTTCAAACTGGTTCAAACTAGTTCAAACCGGTTTGAACCGGTTTAACCGGTTTGAACCGGTTTAACCGGTTTGAACCGGTTTAACCGGTTTGAAGCTCGTTTCATACAAACACTAAATGGCCGGTGAAACTTGTTTCGGATTTCCAAAAGAAGAGCGAATTTCGCCATGGTACACGCTATGAACACTTAACGCAATTGCAAAAGTAATTAAAAACTCAAATCCTATTAACATAGGAATAAAATGTATCTTGAATTGCTATTTCTGTTTTTTTACACAAAGAGTTCACTGGCTACGATTTTAAACAACATTTACCACACGGCACAACGTTGCTCGGGATTCATCCTGGAAGATGCAGGACATTGGAAAGCAGTTGAAAAATCTTCCAAGTTTGATAGAGATCCAATTACTCTATGCTCGACAGGGAATATAAAGCTTTTATAGTTATTTTCTTAGAAAATGCATCTTGAAAGCTACCTAAATCTACCCGGCGCATGAACAGAAGTTCTCACATCGGAAACTGCAGCTTCAGGACGCAACGAAGTGCACCAAACTTGTGCAAAATTTAGGAAAAACAACTGGTCTGCTGTCACGTTCAGTCCAGGCAAAAACTCACCTTCCAAACTTTCTGGATTCGCACTCTGCCATTTTTTGTATGCCTTGAATGAAATAAAGTATATTTTTATTGGAATTTAAGGCTTCGAAATTACTAGAAAAGCTTGGCGAATCCCGCCATTGTCTGCAATATTCTCGCCTTGTGTATTCACTCCATTAATGGGCTGATCTATTGCTTCAACCACGAAGCTACTGTACTGTTCTGCAATAAGCATCAATTACAATAAATATTTAAAGTGTCTTTAATATCAAATACTCTCACCTATAATACACTTCGTCTTATTTTGGAAGTTTGCAATGCTTTCTTCCGGCCACCAGGGCTCCAAATTCCCTCTGACATCATACTGCCTTCCTTGATCATCGAATCCGTGGGTGATCTCATGTCCAATTACCACCCCAATGCCTCCGTAGTTCACAGCTTTAGGAAAATCTGCATGGTAAAACGGTGGTTGCAAAATACCAGCTGGTAACACTGAAAAATAAACAAAAATAATGATACCCAATTAATTTTGCACTGTAGGCTTTAAAACTTACTAATCTGGTTCTTATTTCGACTATAATACGCATTAACTACCGCGGGAGACGTACTCCATTGCGTCCTGTCTACCGATTTCCCCAATTTCCCGAATTCCTTCATGGCCGAAAATTTTAACACCTCCAAAACATTCTCGAAGTACTCATCTCGTACTACCTCCAACTAAAAGTCATGCAAATATTAGTTTCGTATGCACAGAATGGCGAAAACCATAACAGTAAGGGTTGGCTTGCCCTTAGGGCAAACGTCAACCCCAAGACGCTATCTTTTTTACCGTCTGGAATTCTTCACCCAAAGCTGTTAAGTTGGTTATGTAGTTGGGGTAGCCCACTTTGAGTGTCATATTCTTCAATTTGTAGACAGCCCGCACCCTTGTTTCTTCATCCAGCCAATCCACATTGCGTAACAATTCCACGAACACATTTTCAATCTCTTGCGTCAATTTCGTTGTCTAAAATAAGACAAAGTTGTGGTGAC
The DNA here is from genome assembly GCA_022832235.1 of Lepidurus couesii. Lineage (NCBI taxonomy): Eukaryota > Metazoa > Arthropoda > Branchiopoda > Notostraca > Triopsidae > Lepidurus > Lepidurus couesii. The sequence goes on from JAGJRP010001856.1 coordinate 5,379, forward strand.
ATATATTTCATACAAATGAAAGTAATATCATCCATTACGTCATTTTTGCTGACTTCATTGAAATGATCTCGCACGTATAGCAATCCTAAAGCCATTCCCATGTTCCCGTTGACATAATTCACGCAAAATTTCCATCTTTCAGGTTGTTGTTTCCTGCCGTACAAAACAGCGTAGAATTCCTGCTTTAATTCTTGGAAACGTTGGTCCAGATTGTTTAAACGATTACGCATAAAACGCCAGAGCAAATAATTCGCCACTGTCCTAGAAATAAATATAAAAAAAAAGTTGCGCTGCATCATAATCAATCCAAAAGATGAGATTTGCTATTTAAGTATATCTCCCGTATATCTTAGCTTGTTACACTCTGGCTGTACGGCAGTATAAGGGGAAGATAAGCTTACCGCGGCTCAGTTTCGTTCACCAAAACCGCCAGATCTCTTAAATAACGAGCCGCGAAAGTTACAATTTGCTCGGACGGATCAACCGTTTTGTTGAGGATAACTGAGAGATAGGAAGTGAAATTGATAGCTGGGATTTCGTCTTGAAGTTCTTGGACCGTGACTTTGCGGTATACCGCACTTAAATTCCGCTGCTCCTCAGGTGCAATAAGGATCTTCGCCAAGTTAACTTCGAATTGGAACATGGCTTCGGTATCTCGTTCGGCAGTTTCATTGTTGGCACCCACGGCTACAATGGAATCTTTGATAAACTTCTTGTAGGCTTCTACTACGCGATTATTAATCTCTGGGACTAAATAGTAGTGCCTGCTTGGCAAGCCCAAGCCCGTTTGATCCATCTGTAACAACAGTTAAATGAAAACAGTCTTTTTACATTAGAAACTAGATCAGAACATTCGTAAAAATTAAGCTTTTTTTTAGTAGAAAGTAAATTAACCAGTCAAAATGAAACGTTCATTTCATGCATCAAATTCAATCCTTTATTCAAGAACACATTAATGTACGTTACTTGTAAAATATATCGCTCGGAATCCTTGCCGTCCGGGTCCACCCACAAGGTTAACAGCACATCGTTGTTATACATACGTAATCGTGCCATTAATTGGACCCAATCAAAGCCAGTCTCGTTCCAGTCCGGATCTAAAACAGGCCAACCACCTAATTCCTTCGCCAGTCGGAACAGGGGATCAGTCTGTCGGGCTTCAATCAGCTCCGTATCCATACACGATGCGTACAGATTACGCACCTTCACTAAGGCAGAAATACCAGCGTTATCACCGTCTTTGACCCCCGAATCGCTAGTCAGGGCATGTTTCAACGCTTCATATAAGTCGTCCCGTAGCTTTTCGAACGTATTAAAACCCGCGTTGTCATCAGGAATAGGATTTAAAGTTTCCCATTTCCCGCACGCAAATTGGTAGAAGTCGTCACACGGATCCGCCTCCCAATCGATGTAATTATCCATGAGTTTTCCTTTGTTTCAAACATAAATATAATGAAACAGTATATTTCAGAAAATTTTTTTTTAGGGATTCGTTCAGTTCAGTTCAATTCAACAAACTATTTACCTTGCAGTTCTCTAACCTGCTGCTTAGTCATGTGTCGCTTCTCTAAAAGAGCTTCGGATGAAAGGGATTGCGGTAAAAGTGTGGTTTCCAGCCATTGGAGAGATTCACTGGTCGAAACTTCTTCCAATTCGAGATCAACAACTCTCGTTTCTTCTTTGACATTATTCCACAGAGCATCAACTTCGTTTTCTGAATCTAAAACATTAGAGTACACTACATATTAGAAAATACATTAGAAAATACAAATGTAGTGCACAGAAGACTTTTGAAAAAAAAATAGATTACAACCTTAACAAATGTCATCAATTATGCTCAAAAGAAAATTTTGCAACACAAATTTGCCTTCTGCTTATCCAAACATCGTCAGCTAATATTTTGTAAGTGAAATTGACTGTACTGTGCAAGATCTGTGACCTTAATTCAGAGCCAGTGACGCTTGAGGCACTGAAGCCTCATCCTATCGGCTGTTTCCAACTGTTACATGATCTCCAGCGTAACTGATTATTAGAAAAAGAGCCATAATATTTTAGACGAGAGTTCCACAAATAGAACACACGTTTCTTTTACACTAAGACTGGCTGTCGTTTCTAACATATAATAGCATTCTTAAAATACGCAAAGAAACCAAACCTGACTTTAGATAGTGAGGAAAGCTGATATTATGACGCTTTTCAAAGAAGAAAATCTCACCATTAGTGGCAGGGAAAGCAGTAACAAATGTCCAGATACTAGCAATACACAAGAAATAAAAACTGAGCCACATGTTGGCGTTCTAAATGCCCCGCAGCGACTAAAACAAGAATCTGCGCTAGCCAGCGGCGGCGTAATGACTATATCTGGGAAGGCTGGAAGGAGCAAGGAGGTCATTTTCATTAAGGGAGCGAGAAATGAGGATGGAGCCTATCACTGTCCTTCCTGCTTTTTATACCCGTGCAGGCCCACGCTCGAAGAAACTCTAGAAAAACTCGTTGTTTGTGCTAAACCTTTTTTATTTTCAACATTCTATATTTGTCAGTTCAAAGAATTTGTCAGTTGAATGAGCTTGGAATTTAACGAACTACACTGTAAAAATCTTATCGGAAACCGGTATGTTAAAAAATACCCAAAAATGGATTTTTGTTTCAAAGCTGGTAAGTACTTTCAGAAACGGACAGTCCTTCTACATAAGGATAAGTAGTGCGTAGGAACGGTGATATCCCCAACTTAAAATCGGTAAGCTTAATCCATTCTTGGTAATGCATTCCTTATTAACAGCACAGTCCCCAGACAACGGTAGGACAATTTATTTACCACATTTAGGTAACAACTCCCCTATATAAGATTTCGGTAATAAAAAATTACCGTTCTAGCGCTTGCGGTTCCGGTATTTTTTTTTCAACCTAAAATCGGTCGAAAATTTTTACAGTGTAGTATATATTTTGAGGATTCGAGGATTTCGGAATTTCAACAAAGGGAACTGAATGTCCAAAATAAGATTAATTTCTCGACTATATCAAGTCCATCTTATACTGACTTATTCGGTTAAACTGGTTCTACAGGTTTCAAAGATAGTAAGATGTTGATTTCGTATTTCTGTTTACCTAAAATGAACCCAAAAGGTTGAGTTCACGCATTCAATCACGTTCCACGGTTTGTAAGAGGCTATAAGAAGAGGCATAACAGCAGCAGGTAACTGCTATTGTTCTCCAGAATGCAGGGGAGTTTAGTGTTAGTGTTATTCTGGGCGGTTGCTATTTCCGCATCAGAGGGAATAAACGCAGATTCGCGACAAGCAGAATTCCGAGTTGAACAACTATGGAACGTTTATAAGGTAAAATGAAACCTCTATATTTAAATGAGTTTTTAGAATACTTAATTTATTAGAATAGCAAAAATAAAAATGTAAAAGATAAGAAACCTAACCAAATCCAAAAGTTGCTTCCTTTTCCTATTATTTCCGTTCGAAAGAAGCCTAAGTTCCGTCACCGAATGTACTAACTATTGTCGAATTCATTTAAGAGTGAATTTACCTGTGCAAAATTAAATGGAATTTATTTCTTTATTAGACGACGTTTGAACGGAATTACCGGACTCCACTTGCTGAACGTATGCGCAAGGAGATCTTTTCAGAACACGTTCAGCAAATCCAGCTCCACAACTCACTTTTCGAACAAGGCAAAGTTTCCTTCGAAATCGGGCTCAACGAATTCTCCGATTTGGTAATATCACAACGGGATTAATTAAGGATCTCGTAAAAGGCAGACTCTGGCACTATCAGAGCTGCAACTCGCTCATTTTTTTGCGAGCGAACTCTCGCTCAGCTCTTTGTTGATTTTCCCGAGCGCGCTCACTCTTTCGCTCGCAAGTCCAGAAAAGAGCTAACTCGCGCTCGCGCTCGCTCTTTCGCTCGATTTATGCTGCCATCTTTTAAGTGAAAAAGCAGCTTTTAAGAAAATCAGCTTTAAAATTATTTCTGTGGTCCATCCCTCTAATACCTGAACATACGGAATTCTTAAACATTTCTTGTCTCATAGTTTTGGCATTTGGTTTCACTGAGAAGTGTTCTCCAATGATAAAATGAGCTCTTAGGTGGCGCCACTATACGAGCGCAAGCGCTCACTGCATTTCGCTCGCGCTCGCAAAAAAATGAAAAGAGCGCGCTCCGCTCGTTCGCTCTCGTGTCGCGAGCGAACTCGCGAGCGCGAGCGAGAAAGAGCGCGCTCATGACAGCTCTGGGCACTATAGCATGTGACGTGCTGCAGCAATTAAGAAGTTTACTAGATTTTTCATGTTTTCCTTCAACAATATTTTAAAGGCTAAAAAAAATCACTGCGCTATGAAAAGCGAATTTGGGCACTTTCTTGTTGAGGTATTACCGTACGGTATTTATCAAGAAAAACTTCATGCACGTTGAGTACGTGCGGTTATAAAGCGATCCTGCTTGACGTTTCATGCGCATTCATACTCACCCGTACACAGCACTGTGTACTTTGACAAGCGCCAAGTGCATAATTTAATTGTTACCAATTTAATTTGTATCACATAATGATTATTATCAACAAAAAATCTTTCAGACGCCAGAAGAACTCAAAAGCCTACTTGGACTCCAGTTACCTAAACCTAAACGGAAGACATGGTTGTACTCCTTCGATACCGATGGGAATATCGATACTACAACGGCATCTGACCCCGATATCAATACTGTAACGACTTTCGAAGAAGAAATCAGTTTCACAACAGAATCAAATTTTGGGGATGAACAAGAACCATATGGACGAGAAAATTCGCCAAAACGTCGCAAAACAACCAAACAACCTAATGCAATGAAAACAACCACAAAAAGACCCAGACTACCCACAACTACCACCAAAACACCCTTACCACCCCCGCCCCCACCCCCACCCCCGGTAAGAAAAACGAAGATTTTTTAACTCAAATGAAATAGTGAAATTGTGACTTACAACCAGCGTATTTATGTTTTTACGCCAAAAGGTGGATTGGAGGAATGACCCCTGCATGCCCCCTATAAAAAACCAAGGAAACTGCGGAAACTGCTGGGCGTTTTCCAGCGTAGCACCGTTGGAAGTAAATAGGCAAAAAAAACTTATAATTTTAATCTGAAAATGTGGGTTTAGTTTGACGATTGCAAGCGAAAGACCTTAGCCAGTCCAGTTCTAATGTCTGAACAGCATTTAACGGATTGTGTTTACACCACGGATGGTTGCGAAGGTGGGTTTTACACCACTGCCTGGGACACAGTTAAACAAAATAAGGGAATATCTGCTGAAATAGATTATCCCCTTGTTTCCAATGTTTCTGGCACTTGGGTAACTTAATTTTAATATTAAAAAATATCGTAAGAAAGGAAAAGCATTCATATCTAAGTGTGTTGCCCATTCATAGACTAAACCGTGCAGAACTATTAGTAAAGTAGCTACGAATGTCGACACGTACTCGGCGAATTATTTAAGTGAAGCTATGATGCAAGACGCCATCTCCCGGACACAAATTGTGGCAGTGGCTGTTTACGTGACTAATGGTTTCATGTATTACAAGTAAGAATCTCAGTTTCTGCATTTGAACAACTGCCTTAAACTTTTTAAGATGATAATTAGCTACCAGCTTTATAAATAGTGGAAATTGTGACAATTCAATTAAACATTGTTTATATTAATTTTGGGGAATTCTACCGCTTAGAAAGAGGTTCCCATCAGGTTTGGCGCCTATTGTTCTGTCGGGAATCTAATTGAGAATCTTTGTTCCTTTTATGTCAGGAGTGGCATATACATGGACACAACCAAGAAGGGCTGTGATCGAGTCACGATTAAAAAAAGTGTAAACCACGCGGTGACTGTGGTGGGCTACGGGACCGACGCAACCACCAATACTGAGTACTGGGTTATTAGAAACTCCTGGGGCACAACTTGGGGTATGGACGGGTACATGCACATGAAAAAAGGCACTAACTTGTGCAACATCGGCCTATATGGTGTTAACGTTACTACAACGGCGCCGGTAACCCCATAATACCAACCTACCACAGTATTTTCATAATTTATTTTATTTGCATTTGTAGCTAATATATTAAAATACATTTTGTTATAGAATAATCAAAGCTCCCTTTGTAACAAACCACACAATAATTAATTTAAACTAAACAATATTGGACAAAAACGTATACATTTTTCAGAAGTAATTTCTGGTAAGCTACGCTGCAGCCTTGATCCGTCAAATCTCGCGGTAAAATGCAATGTTTAGAAAAAAAAACTTGTGGAAGAACCTCTTGGTAATGTATAGGTTGGTAAATTAAGTCTTTTTATAGTGCTCCTGGAAACGTATAAACTCTTGAAAAATTAGCTTGATGTGTTTTATGAAACCCTCTTTAATCTTCTCAACAATCTATATACTCGTATTCATCGTTTGAACGCACTTGGCGGAGTTTGGAAGTGAACGGTTTTGGTATTCATAGAACTCGTATCTTTTTTGAGGATTTCGGAATTCCAACTAAGTGAATTGGATGTCCAAAATAAGATTCCTTGCTTGACTTTATCAAGTAAATTTACACAGACTTCCATGGTTAAACTGGTTCTACAGGTTTCGAGAATCGTAATAACAAGGTAACTAATTTCAGTCCCGTTTAATCCGGTAAAATGAACCGTAAAAAGGTCAAGTTCACCCGTTCAGTCACATTCCACAGTTTAAAGATGAGCCTGTAAGAGCCTATAAGAGGAGGCACAGAAGCAGGTAACAGTTATTGTTCTCCAGAATGCAGGGGAGTTTAGTGCTAGTGTTACTCTGGGCGGTTGCTATTTCCGCATCAGAGGGAATCGACGAAGTTTCACGACAAGCAGAATTCCGAGTTGAACAACTATGGAACACTTATAAAGTAAAACGAAATCTCTATATCTAAATGGTTTTTTAGAATACTTCATTTATTAGAATAACAAAGAATTGAAAAATCTAATAAATAAGAAAATTCCAGTCAGTAAATCCAATAAAAGTTGTTTCATTTTCCTACTACTTTCATTTCCAAAGAAGCCAAAATTCCCTCACCTAATATTCACATACTGTTGAATTTGTTTAAAATTAATTTACCTTGCAAAAATAAATGAGTTGATGTCTTTTTTAGACGAAATTCGACCGGAATTATCGGACTCCACATGCTGAACGTGTACGCAAGCAGATCTTTTCAGAGCGCGTTGAACAAATCGATCTCCACAATTCACTTTTCGAACAAGGCAAAGTTTCCTATAAAGTCGGAATTAACGAACACTCCGATTTGGTAATAGCATAACTGGGTTAATTAAGGATCTCATATAGTGAACCTGGTACTATAACATGTGACGTGCTCCAGCAATATTACTTTACCATAAGTACACTTGATTTTTCATGTTTTCCTTTACTAATTTTATAAACGTTAAAAATGCGCGATATTACGTCAATTTGGACACTGTCGTGTTGAGATATTACCGTACAGTACTAATCAAGAAAAATTGCATGCAATTTGAGTACGTGGTTATAAAGTATACCGCTTGACGTTTTAAGCGCAGAAGCAATTCGCAATGTACGCACATACACAAACCACTATACGCCACCTAGTGATAGCTAGTGTGTAGCAAATCCAAACTTCAGAACTTTCAGAGTTATGTTAAATTAAGTTATATAGATAATTTAATTGTTACCAATCTAATTTACATCACTTAATGATTATTTTTCTTTTAAAAAAACATTCACTAAAGACGTCCGAAGAACGCAAAAGTCTACTAGGACTCACGTTACCTAAACCTTCACGGAAGTCATGGTTGTACTCCTTCGATGTCGATAGGAATATCGATACTACAACAGCATCCGACCCAAATATCAACACTGAAACGACGTTTGAAGAAGTCAATTTCACAACAGAATTTAATGTTGGAGATGAACTAGAAGCAAATGTACGAAAAGTTTCTCAAAAACGTCGCACGACTACCAAAAAACCTAGTACCATCCAAGTAACCACAACAACCCGCAAACCAACCACAACTACCACTTCTACTACAACTACCGCCGAACCACCCTTACCACCCCCGACCCCGGTAAGAAAAACAAAGAATTTTTAATTCAATTAAAAATAGTGAAAATAGTGACTTACATGTCCATCTTATTTATGTTTTTACGCCAAAAGGTGGATTGGAGGGATGACCCCTGCATGCCCCCTATAAAAAACCAAGGCAACTGCGGAAACTGCTGGGCGTTTGCCAGCGTAGCTCCATTAGAAGTAAAATTTGGACCAAAAAGCACTCAAAATATGTTAAGCTTGAAAGTGTGAGTTTAGTTTGATGACTGCAAGCAAAGAAACTTAGCCAGTCCAGTTAAAATGTCCGAACAGCACTTAACGGATTGTGTTTACACCACGGATGGTTGCGGAGGTGGGTTTTACACCACTGCCTGGGACACAGTTATACAAAAGAAAGGAATTTCTGCTGAAATTGATTATCCCCTTGTTTCCAATGTTAGTGGCACTTGGGTAAGTTAATGTTAATCTTAAAAAAAAAATTGTAGAAAAGAAAAATGTTTGCAATTGCTTACAATTGATGTTTTTTGACCATTCATAGACTAAACCTTGCAGAAATATTAGTCTAATGGCAACTAATGTCAAATCGTACGCTGTAAAGTATTTAAATGAAACTATGATGCAAGACGCCATCTCTCGGAAGCAAATTGTGGCGGTGGCGGTTTACGTGACATCCGGTTTCATGAACTACAAGTAAGATTTTCAATTTCTGCAGTAGAACTGACATAAAGTAGTTGGCAAATATTATTATGAGTAAACCAGCTTCTAAATACTGCCAATTCAATTAAACGCTTCTAAATTATTTTGGGGGGATTATACCGCTGGGAAAAGGGTTTTCAGGTGTGTATTGGGGGAAAACTGTCTATTGAAACGATTGGTGCCTTATTTGATTATAGGAGTGGCATATATATGAATACAACCAATTTGGGTTGTGATCCAGTCACAATTCAAAAGGGTGTAAACCACGCAGTGAACGTGGTGGGTTACGGGACCGAAGCGACAACCAATACCGAGTACTGGGTTATTAGAAACTCCTGGGGCACATCTTGGGGCATGAACGGGTACATGCACATGAGGAAGGGCATTAACTTGTGCAATATCGGCCTATATGGTGTTAACGTTACAACAGTGGCGCCATCTAGCCTTAGATACCAAGCGACAACATCACTTTCATAATTTATTTTCGTAATTTATTGTGTGGTTAATATATTCTTTGCTTGTTATTGAAATGAATGAAATTTCCTTTGTATCAGGAGTAATACAATCATTAACTTAGCGAAAATAGTACTGGGAAAAATTGCAACTCTTGCGAAATAATTTTTTTTTTAAATTTCGTTAAGATAAAACCTAATTTCCGCATGTTTTTCTGCGGAAGAAATTCTAGCAACGATATGTCCGAGGTTAGAAATCTCACAGACAAAACGTGACCATTCTCGAAGTATGGTCATAATAAATACTGTTTTAAGAGACTATATGCTTATATTTTAAAGAGTATTAGTTTATTTTTAATGAAACTTTGAAATTTCAGCACAGAGAAGACAGTAACGTCATAACATGAGCATGAGTTTATCTACAATTATTTAGTTAGGTTATTCGGTTATTCAGGAGGTTATTCGGCTAAATAATTAATTACTCGGTTAATATCCATAACTGACAGGTGTTCTTCATCAGCCAAGAAAACTTCATACGATCTCTTCTGTAACACATTTTTTTCAGACCTTACTCCCCTTTGAGCACAATGCAAAATATAGAATGTGCGTCGATTATGTTTTTTTGGTTTAATTTTTCAACTTCACGTATACAGCAGCGCCAGCCATTTTAGACCCGTAATGACCTGCCCAATTTTGCGTATCAGTACCGCCATGATAAAATTTAACAAATTGAACTCCCTGTGGTATATCTCTGAATGTGTGAACAACCTGAAAGAAAGAAAAAAACTTATATCAGAGCCATTTACGCCACTGTGAATGTTACCACTATCACCTTGTGCCAAGATGATCCTTGCCATTGCTGAACTGTTCGGCGAGTTTCGTAAAGATTTAAAATCTGTCGACCAGAGTCGTCTAGTAGACGAACTTGTAGCTCATACTAAAGTTTTGCCATCTACCATAAGGAAAATGTTGTCAAATAATTCTCGCGCAATAGCCACATCGTTTAACTTTCGTCCATTCAAGTCCGTTGGGTCGTAGGCTATTCTTTCTTCTTCTTCTTGCTAATAAATAAGAAAAAGAATATTACTTATTAGCAGTAGCTGGACAGTAATTGTAGATCATAAGTCTTATCTGCAATGACATACAACTACTTAAATTTTCTATTGTATTATTTGTTATTTTCCGTAATAAAGTTATAGGATCTCTTGCTCTTAAGCCTATAAAATTTATGTGCGTTGTTTTCATATTAGAGAAATACAGAAATAACTAAATGTACTTATACTTAAAAAGTAAGCACACACAGTACTAGATGTCGTTGCTGAATACGAAGACCTGCATATTAAGTTAAGTTAGGACTCCCCCCACTTCCCTCAAAATTAACCTAACCTAACCTTACTTAATCTAACCTAACTTAGCCTAACCTAACCTAACCTAATTCAATTGATGGAAACTTCTAAAAAAACACAGCTGTGTCCTGTGCCTCTCAAGCATGCTCTCAAGTCTCTCAAACCTACCACAGGAGAGAGCTGTGCTAGACTTTGGAGAACGTGTTGAACATGCAACACATCTTTCCTTGTCCTAATCCTGTTCGTACACACAGGATTATATCAACACGTTCTCCAAAGTCTAGGACAACTATCTCGTGTGGTAGGTTTGAGAGACTTGGCACACGGCTCTGGTGTGCTCCTATGATGCTCCTATGATGGATCATCATAGGATACTCCTATGATGAACACACTGGTTTTAATAACAGATACACCCGCTTTAAGTTAGTTTAGTAAAGAAGCAACGCAAGGTAATCAGGAAATATCACACCAATCGTAACACCTAAGCCTACATAATCTACCGTGTGTAATTAATTACATAATAATACAAAAATAGCTGAATAATACCTTTCGCTTCTTCGGTATTTGTGTTGCCATATTTTAAAAACCATATACACACAATCCCAATATCGGCAATGGTTAAAAGTCAAAAGAAAGACCCATCGTCATTGAGTAAAAACACGAGTAAACATCAGGAAATATCACAGATAGACATTTTAGGGCGTTTTGTTACCTCTTTGAAAGCCTCAGGCTAGCTTCCTGAGAGGACAGGATTGGTCAGACCTGTTTTCAGACCTGTTTTGCTCATTGTGTGAAATCCATGGGGAATGGGGAAATCTAAAAAATTAGGCCAAACGTAAATCGATAGCATATAGCAATATGGATAAATCGATTCCCTAGCTTATATGTGCTGAACAAGCGGGAAAATACAAACCATTCTTCATCCGATAAGAAGTACCATTTTCTTAGAAAATGAGTTTTTGGAATATGCAACTACTTGTAAGTAGGGTACTGTAGATTCATAAGGCAATCGCTTTCTGGTTCCAATTGAACTAGGATCTATGTAACTATTAGGATCTATGTATGATCGCTTAATTGAACTATAGGATCTATGTAACTAGGATCTATGTATGATCGCTTAATTGAACTATGATTTATGCAATGATTCTTTGTTCGCTGTAATTTTACTCGAATTTTTTAAAAGCCTGAAGTTCGTACATACCATAGGACAGGTTTGCATCTAGTAGAATATATTTTAGTTTGCGAATGGTTGCAGAACAGAAGGATTTACTTGCTTTGTGGTGCATTTCAACAGTACGAAGTTTGCCAATACTTTAGTTTGTAAACTGGCAAAACTAAAAAGTCACAGCCTTCAGTGAATAAGCTCTTTGGCAGAAACGTCAAAGATTTTGGACACTTTAAAAGACGTGTTGACGATACATCTTGCCCCTTATATTTGTATTATTGTTTTAGTATATAATTATGTATTATAATTATATATTATAAAATTATTAGCGTTATTGTTTTATTATATTATACGCTTATTTGAGAAGGAAAATAAGGCGTCGATCGAAAGTACGATAACGTAAGGGCCGATAAAAATGTTCCTATAAGAAAGCGAATGCCATACTTCGAACACAATTAATATCCCTTGGGCCCTTTTCTCTATGCTAAGCTATAATGCTAGAAAAGGATTGCTCTGCCTATAAAAGTCGTTATTTATCCCAATAAATATTATTATATATACTTTTGTCCAATAGTCATCTGTTATGGGAACACAGTATACCCACACAAGCACACAAACACACATCTGGACAGGGCACTAATGTTTAATCCATTTGGTGTTGTTATAAATAATTTTTGCCTATTGCTACGAAAGATCAACATATTTAATTAAAAGGCATATCAACTTCTACGGAGAAGGAAGCTATGTCTGTCCAAATAAAGCGATGCAAACATAAAAATAAAGTGTTACCAAGTTCTTTCAAGATTGGCAAACACGTAAAAAATTATAACAGTTCGCCTGAGGCCTTTCCAAGAAAAAAATAATCTTTCAACAGGACCTTTCACCACGCCACGCAATTTTCATTCCCGCCAGGCAGTTTCACCTGGGTCAAAGGTTGCTTTCACCCCATTCTCCAGGGAGATGCGATTTGGGTATAAATGTGGTTTACAGCTGGTGTTTCAAATCATTCCGGCAAAAACTTCCTGGCCAAGTAAGCTTGTCGACACCAAACTTTTATACACATTCTTACATTTACTTATTTAATTGTTTTCCTCTGTTTCTACTTTCAGAAAATGAACCTGGGGGATGCCCACAACATCGCTGTGGCGGATTCTTCCCGTCGTCGCCACAGTTCTAGGCGTTCCCGGTCTCCCTATCGTCGTTCCCGCTCCCGATCTCACCTCTGGGAGCCAGTTCTGCAGCCCGGTTACCAGCCCGGTTACCAGCCCGGTTACCATAGCCCGGTTACCAGCCCGGTTACCAGCAAGGTTACCAGCAAGGTTACCAGCAAGGTTACCAGCCCGGTTACCAGTCCAATGACGAGCCCTATGACGAACCCTTTGACGAGCTCTATGACGATCTCTATGACGATCTCTATAATGATCTCTATAACCAGCTCTATAACGAGCTCTATAATGATCTTTTTGATGATCTCTGTGATGAGCTAGATNCTTTCAGAAAATGAACCTGGGGGATGCCCACAACATCGCTGTGGCGGATTCTTCCCGTCGTCGCCACAGTTCTAGGCGTTCCCGGTCCCCCTATCGTCGTTCCCTCTCCCGATCTCACCTCTGGGAGCCAGTTCTGCAGCCCGGTTACCAGCCCGGTTACCAGCAAGGTTACCAGCAAGGTTACCAGCCCAATGACGAGCCCTATGACGAACCCTTTGACGAGCTCTATGACGATCTCTATGACGATCTCTATAATGATCTCTATAACCAGCTCTATAACGAGCTCTATAATGATCTTTTTGATGATCTCTGTGATGAGCTAGATGATGAGCCCGCGTTTCAGCCCGAGTTTCAGCCCGCGTTTCAGCCCGCGATTCAGCCCGTTTGTCCGCCGGTTGAGGCGCGGACTACATCCAAATGGCCCAGAGAAATTAAGCTACAACGCGCCAGATTTTTCGCGTAAGAGCATGTTAAAACTTTCCTTTACGAAACATAATTTTGTTAACATTATCCTATTTCCTACAGGAGAAGACAGCGACAAATCAACAACCAGAATCCAATTGCCTAAAAGAACGAACCAGCGACGCTGTGACTATACAAAATGTGACTTCTATCAGATTTGCGTATTTATGTAATGTAATGATTTGCATTTCAACACATGGCACTGATGTTACTTTGAATTCATTAACTCAACAAAGTTCTTATGTAGTTCTTTAATTGTGTCGTTCTTGTAGTTCTTGTGTCGCTTTCCCGTCCAAATCAGGGTTCCAAATACACCTCTTGTCGGAATGCCTTGTCTATTTTACATCCAAAAAAAGTTCATAAGAGTAACTTGAAAAACCGGCTTGTGGCAAGAATTGGCCCTAGTGAGGTAACACGACCGAATGACAACGACAAAAGTAAATGGCTTACTTCAGATTATAAGATACACCAAACGATTTACGTCCTGTTCATACGAGCAAGGAGTACCGTAAGTTAACCCAAAAACAATTGACACGATTCCTCTTAATTCACTTTAAGTTTTATTTACGATTAAAACCAGTTTGCCCACTGTTCAAGGTTATACGCAAGTTTACTGTTACAAGCTTCCAAACCCACTTCACTATACCTTATTCAAAGACCAAAAGCCACATTCTTTCTCCGTTAATTCATTTCGTTCAAAAACAGCTTTCATTACTATTCCGCTCCCCAAAGTTTCGAATTAAGCGGTTTCCACTGTATAATTATTAGTATGATTGTTTTCTTATGTGATGTTTTATTTGTAATTTTCTCGGCCTATTTGAGAAGGAAAAGTAAGGTATGGATCGAAAGTACGGTAACGTATTAAGGGCCGATAATGCTTGAAAAAAATATTCCGATAAGAAGAATGCCATGCCTGAACGCAATTAACATCCCTTGGCTCCTTTCTTCCATGCTAAGCTAACCCAAGAAAAGGATTGCTCTGCGTATAGAAGTCATTAATTATCCCCATCGATATTGCGATATATACTTTTGTCCAATATGTCATCTGTTATTCTGTTATGGGAACACAGTATACACACATACCTGGACACGGCATTATTGTTGAATACATTTTGTGTTGTGTATATATAAAGAAATATACCATTTTTAATAAAAACTATTGTTATTTATTGCACTACAAGTCACATCACGATTGTGACAGAATATGCTTCCAAGAAAGAGGTCTGCATTCAAATATTTTTGTAACATGTAGGAAATTGGGCTTTATAGTTGAGTTACTCACACAAGTCTCGCTCAGTAATGTTTTAGACAGTCTAGAGGAAAGATGAATAAGTTCGTAGTGTTACTGACTCTGGTAGCCTGGTACTGGGCCAGTACCAAAGAATGTGCCGGGGATGCCAACTGGAACCGATTTGCAACTAGTAAACAGTATACCAACACTAGAATGGTGACCATATTGGACCAATATATTACTCCGCTATATATTCCCAAAGGTACCGTAGCTCAAATCCGTCCTTAGGGTGGATTCAGATAGAAGGACTAAGCAGCTTAAG
>JAGJRP010001156.1:0-20312 GCA_022832235.1 Lepidurus couesii
GAAAATAAGTACATAATTCCTTAAAACAAAATTTAACAAGACTCCCCCCTTCTCACTGAAACAAACGCCGTGACGCTTCGAAGTTTCCCCCATTTTCGTTACAAAAACGTTCTGTATACAAATGTTCGGAACTCTCCAGCTTGCTCTCCAGTTAAAATCCAAATCCTGACCCTCTCTTCAATCTAATATAAAACAAAGAAAGAAAAAGAACCATAAAGAAAGGAAGAAATTCCAGTAAATAAATTACGAAAAGAAGCATCTAATCCCTTAAAAGACAATTTAAGAAGACTCCCCCCTTCTCTTAATGAAACAAACGTTGACTCTTTTCGACTTGTCTCACTGCATTATTCAGATCCGCTAGCGGGAAAAAGGCGCCCAGGAAAAAAAAACACACGAGTGATACACGTACGCTAAGTTTTGACGCCTTCCTCCGAATTGGCTACGACGCTCCCGGCGCCTTCATCTCGTTTTTGTTCCCACCACTTCGCTCAGCTTGTTCAGCGTGCTCAGCTGCAAGCATGCACGGGATTCCACCCAAGTCTGTGTCGCCATTCACGGCCCATGGCAAGTCACACCACACTTTGCTTTTCCACTCTTCTCTCGTCTCTCTTGTCTTTCTCTCTCTCCCTCTGTCGTCCCTTCACTTCGTGCAACTTCCAGATTCCGTCCCTTCTCATTAACCTCGGTACTAACGAAACCACCTACCACCTCATTCCTCGTCCCGGACTCCTTCTTAAACTATGCAAATGTATCCCCCACACCACCACACAACGTCCTTCTAACGCCCTCAGGACATTTTCACCTCCCCACGCTCATTGTTCTTTTAAGCAATGCAAAGAGGAACTATCCGCTGCGGCACACATCACTCTCGAGGGAAAACCAAAAGAGGTGTGGCTTAGCCCCTTTTCTATACAAAAAAGCCCTCCTTTTCCCCAACACAACTCCCACCCCACACGCACACGAGGACGACGAAAAACCAAAAAAACGCCTACTAGTACACACCTGTTGAATCTTTCCTTCATAAAAAAGAGCCAAAAAGAAAGAAAGAAAGAGATACTCTTCGGCTCGCTCAGCTTCAGCTCAACTACGCTTGTCTCTTGACTTCTCGCCACCCCAAGCGTGAAATCAACACCTTCATTCCGCTCCCCAACGCCTCTTTCCCTTTTCTTTAACCGAAAGACGCGAGCAAAACCTCTCACAACTCAAGTAGCTCTTCCCATTTTTTTCCTCGTCCGAGTTTTTGACTTTTTTTTACCTCAAGGGAGAAAAGGAATTAACAGAAAAAACTTGAAGCTGAAATGTTCGAACACGGCAGGAAATACGGAACAGAACGGAGAATAAAACCCCTTAAAAAAAAAAATTAAGAAGACTCCCCCCTTCTCAGTGAAACCAACATTCTTAACAGACAATTTGAGAAGACTCCCCCCTTGTTAACGAAAAAACGTTGTGACTCTTTTTGGAAATTTTTCCCCATTTTCGTTACTCAACGTTGTTCGGAACTTCCCACTATCTTCAATGCAACATAGAATAAATAAAAAATAAATAAATTTCTGAGAAAATGTAAATTTTTGGGGCGTGTGACGTCATCAATTTTCCCTCTTAAATACTTCCATATTGATCATACTTTTTTTTTACGGCGCAAAGGAAACTATAGCATTCGAAATTTCCACACTACGCCGCTTTGGTTCCCTCCTCCAGTTTTTTTATATCCAATAAAAACTTAGCAGCAGCTATATTTTAAAAAGAGCACAGAAAGTAGGGAGAAACGAGGGGTAAAAGAAGAAAGCTTATAGAATTTACGAGCGGGAATATGCAAATAAAATCTACATGGAAATGAAACTCCCGCACAAGGGCGTGGCTTCATACTAAAATAAAAAAAGAAGAAAAAAGTACACCCTATTTCTGCTTGTCTTGGCTGTTCTCTGTCTTTTCCTCCCCAGATTGTGTGTATACACTCCCCTCTTTCCACTTCGATTCCTTCAGCACTGCTATACCAGCGCTGTGCAATAAAGCGAATCCTTGTATAGCTACAAATATAATTTTTATTGTACGTTGTTTTCATGAACTCGTCGTGTTGTTATTATTTAATTTTTTGCGTTACATGTTTATGATCAAATACGCCTTCGCTACATTGAGCTACTATTCGGGCTGCTGTTTCCCCCTCGCTATAGAGATATTTTCAGGGCGTCTATCGACAAACGGTATCGCAACCCGCCTAAATTGAAAATCAGGGAGCAGTACCCCAAATAGGAGGCCAGACCCACGACTCATTTGAATATTTCACGGCGTTTAGCCGTGACTGTCTCTCTTACCGTGGGCCAAGATCCTTAACTACTTAATTAATTGGAAAGGACCTTAATTTGCCCCAGGCCAAGCGCAACCTGAACGTTAACGGTATAATTTCCCAGCTGTTTTCCCGCCCCGGGAAAAAGACCACCGAAGATGAGCCGCGTTCGTTCTGCACCTTCGACTTAAATTTAAACTAGCCAAACTTCCTCGACTTGGGCTTATAAGCATTAGTTTGCAACTGCTCCACCTCTGAAGCAGTTACTTGGGGAAAAACATGTTATACTGCTCAATCCCGTCCAGTGGGAAACACTACCAATATTGTCTACAATCAACTTAGAAAGTACGTCTTGATCCAATACCGTCACATGCTTTTTTGCAACAATTGCAAATTTCTCTTCACCTTTAGCCAACACATATGGAGTAACCATGTTGAAACCCACAAAATGTGCTAAAAATAAAATTTTCTTAAAAAAATACCAATTTTAGGCATCCGTTTAGTAAACATACGCAAGAATAAACAAGGAGGCGGGGCTAAGTTTAGCGCCTGACTTGAGACCGATACTAAAAGTCGACTTTCAAAGTCTAAGTAAAACGCTTAGAAGCCCGAAGTGCATCCATTTCGAACGTTTCTAAGCGCGTCATGAAGTCGACTGAGAAGTCTTGAAGCCGACTTTTAAGTCGACTTAATAGTGTTGAAGTAGACTTTTAAGTCGACTTAAAGTCTTGAAGTCGACTTAAATATTCGTCCAAAGGAACGCGGCTAAAGATGGGGAGTCGTTTTTCATTCTTGCGTCAGAGCCCAAACAACAGAAAAAATTCATTCGCGCGTCAGAGTGACTTTCCAAAGGTACACGAAAAGCAATTGTTTTTTCTCATTCTTTTGCAGTAGTAGGCCAATTTTCCTGGATCATTTTTCATGTTATTTTATTCCGACTTTCTCAGTCACTCCTCCTCACCCCCGCCTTTTATAACCTCCCTTCAGCTTCGGTTCCTTGCAAAGTACTCCATCGTAACTACACATGTTTCCCCCTTGTCCTGCTTTTTCCTTTTGGCCAACGCACGTGAAATCCCCTTAACACGGACTTCCACGCGACAATTTCCCCATTTTGATTACAACAGAATCCTATTTTGGCCCTTTTGGAACTCGGTACACTCCAACCCCCTATAAATGTATGTGTACCGACATTTTCACTAACTCCTATAATGCCTGGTGAGGCTGTCATTAAAAGTGCAACTTGTGCAAGAAAAGAGCGAACGAGCACAAGAGAGAGAGAGATGGAAAGGAGCGATGCAATGTTGGCAAGAGCTTGGGCCCCCCCGGCCCGCCTGCCACAAGGAAATTAGCTCTTCGCTTCCCGCATAAAAGACGGTCATAATCTTACCACCCTCTCTATACTATATAGCAT
Source organism: Lepidurus couesii (assembly GCA_022832235.1). Taxonomy (NCBI): domain Eukaryota; kingdom Metazoa; phylum Arthropoda; class Branchiopoda; order Notostraca; family Triopsidae; genus Lepidurus; species Lepidurus couesii. The sequence goes on from JAGJRP010001156.1 coordinate 3,696, forward strand.
GGACGTCGTAAGGAGTTGAGATGCAGAGCCAAAACCAGAACCCCATTTTACTCCCCCTACGTACTTCTCTTTTTCTTTTTTTTTTTCTCTTTTTCTCTCGCTGCTCTTCAAGTCTTACCCTTTGGGCTAACCCCCTACCCACCCCTAAAAACTCCTTAAACTCGAAGACGTTTTACGACACAAAAACTCCTTTTCCCATCTTCTATTACACACGCACACCCGATCTCCGCCTTCTTACCCTGGCACAAGGGTTTTATAACCCTCCTCGTCATGATGAAAACGAAGGAGGGCGTCGCGAGGAGGATAAAAAGAGATATACAGAAGACGTTTTTCCTTAAAAAAATAAATAAATAAATAAAACACACAAAAAATGCTGCCACTTGCGTTTTTCTTTTCCCTAAATTTCATCAGCGGAGTTCAGGGGAAAAGATATCCTTACAGACGCTTGAACCTAAAACCAGACGTTAAGATATGTCAAAGGGTGTATATGAAAGTCCAAGATAATATCCTGCGATATATCATGGGAGACGCCTGTTTATCAAATAGCTCATTCCACCTCCGTCCCATACTCAGCCCTTCTTTCTTAGAAGAACCTAAAAACCCCAAACCTTCTTTAAAAAAAAAAAAAAAAATTAAAAAAAGATAACTTGAGCGTCTATCGCAGCTTCAGCTGGGCAAATCCATCGTTTCTTGGGGAACTGGATGGGAAGCTTTGTTTTTCATGGAAACATGCCCAGCGTCGCTGGGCTAAAGGACGAAAAAGCGCCGTTATGAATTATTTGGATAAGTTCCTATATAAATAAACGTCCCTTTCTTTGGCTGCTTGCTCCATTTTTCTTTTATTTCGGTATTTTTCGTCTTTCGCTTTCTTTTTATGTTTTCTTGACGTTTGTCGGTAGTAGTTGAATGTTGGAGGGGCTTGGTAAAAGCAACAAGGCTACTATACCCAGCGCTAGCAAGTCTGGAGCAGCGCAATTTCTCATAAAGTGGACAAGGAGGAGGAAAGGGTTGGGGAGGAGAGGGGGTGGGGTGGGGTTAAAGTTTGCGTGCAAGTGCCTCCCTCACAAGTGAATTTGGTCTGGAGCAAGTGAAGGGAAGGATAGGGTGCAAGGATGGCATCTGTAATCAGATGTTGGAAAGGCTAAGGGGACTTTGGCTTCAGGCGGGAATTGGCAAACAGACGCTCTTCGCTTTATTCATTTCGGACTCTTGATAAATGGATGCTGCTCTTCTCAGCTTCGAGCTTTCAACTAGAGCGAAAGAGATCAAGACGCGAAAGAGGAGACTGGGGGAAATAAGATCAGTTCCTTTCTAGAGCGATTGTATAGTTGAAGTAGCATATAGCAGCAACCCAGAAGAGGTGCAGCGAGTTTTAATGACAATCCAATCGGGGAGGCTAAGGTCAGGCAACGACGGATAGAGTGAGCTGGGGAGAGCGCGAGGGAGGTTGCCAGTTTGGCATAGCTAACTCCCATAGAGCGAGCTTTTAAGCGTAGTGAGCCAAAAAGGGGTGAGCATGAATAAATTAAAAAATGGAATAGAAGAGAAAGGAGGGAGGGTATTTAAACATTGAAAGATTGACAGACGGTGGGAGAAGATGAGGGAGTAGGGCCAGACTCGATGACTCATTCTTCCTACAAATATAAGGTTATTGACAGAAAGTTTTAAAGAACTCGAGGAGGTAGGGTACAACTCTAGCAACGCAAGTAATGGCTTTTGGAGTGGCAGGCATTTTTGATGAGCTTTTTACCCCCTTTCATGTCAACCTTAGTAAGCCTATCCTTTTTTTTTGCCTTCGCCTTTTATGTTTTATTTACCTATGCACTGACTCGTGTACTTTGTCATGCCATCAATTATTTGGGAAAGGAAAAATGAGGGAAATAGGAAAGACACTATTCGGAGGGATTTTTCGTTTTTGCTCGTTGCGCGGCTATCCAAGCGCACCAGCTATTCCGGAATAATGCAAAACAATACAAGGAAATCTAGGGGTGGATGGCTGCGAGATAAGACCTACGCACCCATGAATTAGATGTTTACGGGCGCCGCCTGCCTCGACTCGCCTGCCCTGGCCTGGCCTAAGCCGTGGCTAAAGGCGCGCCAGAGAGGTTGCGGTTAGATCTGAGCAGGTGTCTGTTTCCGACTCATTTCCTTCTCGACGAAACACGTCGCATTAACTCCAAATAAGGATGAGTCACTCACCGAAGCGTGAACATGGAACTCACACACAATCCATGCAAAAATCTCCGGGCTTATGGCGAGTTTAAATCACAAAGTTTTGGCTATCACTCTCACCCTTTCACGTTCTTAGCACGATGGAAGCCGACTGTCAACTGAGAATTGACGCTAACGCCTAAGGGGCGGTTAGCAGGTGCTTCATGCATTAATGATGACATAGATGGCAGCATCTTGCAAGCCTTTTTCCATGGGAAAATTGGGGAGGGAATATTCAAGGGGCCCATTGTGATTTAGTATATATAATGGGAGCTGTATTTTTGTTATGCATTGAAATAATTGCCGAATATCACGAGACATGGGTGTACCTTATGTTACATAATATATGCTCATAAAATAAGCGTATGGAAAAGAATACGAGTCACTTTTAAATTTTTAAAAAATAAGAGAAGGGATGCTTAGAGCTATTCTTTGGTTTTGCGTACCATGCTTAACTGAGGTAGCTGCGGAAACGTGGATTTGGGCGGGGGCGGACTGATTCTGGAGGCTAAGTAGACGAAGGGATCGAGTAGGGATTGGTGATCGTACAACGATACTTCGCAGAATTTCACTCGCTCTTTCGCAGCCCACGAGCAGGCTTGAGTATAATCAACTTGTCGCTCTTCTACCAAATCTAGTTTAGTGCCCAGGACAAGGAAGGCGACTTCTTTCTTCTCGCGATTCTTATCAATGTCTTTCTTGACGGCGTCCATAAGGTTAAACGATTCCTGACTGTTGATGGCATACATGAGAACGTATGCATCAGCCACGCAAATCAAATGCCTCGGAATTTCTGCTTGTTCTCGGGTTCTGGGGTTCAAAACCACGCCGGTTGTATCATAGAACCTTAATATTTCTCGTCCTCCGCGGTCTGTCTCCACAGTTGCAGCATAAACGTCTTCAATCGTCGGACAAAAGACCTAGAATAAATAAAAATCAACTGTCTTCCCCTTATAAGCTTTTCTCCCGTCATTTAATGTTTAATTTATACCGTGTCTTTGTTCACATTTCCATAAATAAGCTGCTGGATAATAGCTGTCTTCCCTATGCCTCGAGCTCCGCAAACCATGACCTTATGCGTTTTTCCCATCCTTAAATAATATGGTTTTAGTAAGAAAAAAATGACTACATTTTAAAGCTTACCCGTCAGTCGCTCATTTAACGCCAATGGGAGGGGCATACCGCGAGGCGCAACTCATAGCGCACGTAGGCGTGGCATAATCTAGCTTGTAAATATTGTGGCCAAACAAACCTCTTTTTTACGGGAAATTTACTAATTTGTACCAGCTCAACTCGAATCTCCGAACTTTGCTAATGGCCAGCGCTTTGGGGGGCGAGTATATTTCGTCTTATTCTTATTGTCCTTTACGATTTCATCCTCACCATGGCTCAAATATAATTTTATGTGAAGAGAACACAGTTGCTCACCGCAAAGCCAGTTTTTCGCACGCCATTACCTTCAGCGATAGACCGGTCAAGCCAAACGAACTTTTCTTACTCGAAATTGACAAAACAGAGCTGGGTTGGAGTGGTCATTTGCGATTAGGTTTCACACAACTTGACCCGAGCGAAAGGTTTCCCTTACCGCAGTACGCTTTGCCAGATTTAGTCAACATAGGTCCTTCGTGGATTATCCCCATCGTACGGCATGTTTCCCATAGTCCAGAATCGGTACGTCTCTGCGTGCACCCAGATATGGCGGAAGTAATGTTTCCTGATCGAACTCAAGTTACATCTTGTTTAATTTGCTTTTGTAGGCGTCAAATCTTTTCACGAGGCCCTTTTCCATCCTACCGACAGAAACTGGAAGTCGTATAGGCATCTTCTACATACCGGACGATGATGACGAGCGTCAGACAGCTTCACTACACCTGGTCGTCAATGGCATTGATCAAGGACCTTGTGCGAAAGGCATTCGCCACATTGATAAACCGCTCTTTGCGGTAGTGGACGTGTATGGAACCACCAAAGAAGTTCGAATCATTCAGCAAAGAGATAGTAATCCATTTGGCATAGAAGCTGGTTTACTTATTATTTACAATGATTATTTTTCGCTTCATTCTAGTGGGTACTCTGCAGAGCGCTTGTCGGATGGCTATTTTGCAACATATTACGCGGACATCGGTGGCAAAATTACCGTTGCCAAATGTTCTAAAAGACTATCTCTTATGTTTAAAGTAGGTTACTCTGCCTAATACTCTATCCCTTACGTGTAAAATTGTGAAATCTCATGTAATATACACAAAAAATATTATCACAGCGATTGTTTAGAAGTAATCTTGTCTTGGTTTACATGTACGACGTTAATTTATTTCTAAGTAACTTTAATTCCTAAGACAAATGAGGAGTTTCACACTTTGGGTAACTCGCCCTGGATCTTTTTCATGGCATCTTCGTCCTGCATTGAAAGCTGAGTTAGTTTTCTGCCCACTCGTTCGTGGATCTCCAGATACTTGGCGACGCATCTGTCTAAGCAAACGGCTTCACCTTTGGCCAGTTCGGCGTCTTTATACTTGGGTGGTATGCACTTGGAATGGCAAGCGGCTGTCATGCGTTGATACATATCGGACATCATCTCAACCTCTAACTCTTGCACCATCTGCATCTTCTCAGCGTCTAACTGCGGCATTGCACCAGCCATGTTTGTTACGAAACGGGGGAGTATCGATATATAAACGCAAAACGAGTTAATCCACGAATTTTCGGTCACTGGGTTGGTAGTCTCCTGTGTTTGAATTGCGCATACGTTCCCGGCTTCGCATATGCTCCAGACGTTGATTGTCCACTATATTCTTCGCGAGCACAAAACTCCCGATGCCAATCGTAATTAGAATTCCCCTATAAAATAAAAGATGGATTTTCGATAAGATTACATTATATAAGCGGTGTTTCAGTGCTTCTATTAATTATTTAATATTTTTTTAATTCATCACCAAGGCCTTAACATAAGCCTTATATGTTACAACAGGAGCAGATGTGTCGTTAAGGTTAATTAAACCATCAAATCAAAAAGCGTACAGAGCTGCCGATCATCTGGCCGATACGTGATGGGAACACGGAACAGATGTAAATTAGATCATTCTAGATCTAGGTTATACGTAAGAGTTACCTTTTCGAATTAAAAGCTAATTATTCTATGTAAACTGCCTAACTTACCAACCAATATTAACTTTGGTAACGCGATTCATTGGTTAATTGAAGAACATGTTCCTTAGCAGAGAGCAAAGCACGTGTAAACAAGAATGAATCCTGAAGGCACGGATATCGATTGTGAACCTCGAAAGTTTGATAACTTGGAATTTGGATCGCCATTCTAGCGTTAGAAGCACTGGAACGACTCAAACATTAATCGAATACGAAGCAGAACGAGACCGTAATTGTGGATGGAACGTCGTGAAACAACCATTTTTGCTAGACCCTGCTCATTTATAATTCAAATTTCATCAATAGTTGGCACACATTGGTAAGACCTTTCTTTTCTTCCAATTTCTATTCTGTGGGCTAACTTAATAAAAATCCAGCTTACCTGTAAGCTGTGCGTCAAGGCGTCTCTTTAAAAAACACGATAGCTCTAACTAACAAGCTCTAAATTGAATGTTTAACTTCCTAGCATCACTTTCTGGAAACGGCAAAAATGTTCTACCAGTTTTTTGTTCTCTTTGTCTATATTATTAGGCGTTTCTTACCTGCTTTCTTTGCCGTTGTGTTCTTACAGGAGTCATTCTAGCACGGAAATTCTACATGTCTGGAGCAGGGCCAAGCAGTAGTGGCAGTGCTGTTAGCAGCCAGGTTACACCCAGCCAGTCAAACCACGACAGTCCATCCCCTTCAGCAGCATCCGCTAGCTCCAGTACGCAACTGTCCAGCGTACCCCCTAAATCAGAAACAAAAGAGCCCAAGCCAAACCCGAAGATGTCGAAAGCACTCAGCACTTCTGCCAAACGGTAATAGTTAACGTTACCTCCAAACTTACTTAACTTGTTTTGTATATACTGCTCAGGATCCAGAAGGAATTGGCGGAAATTACTCTGGATCCTCCCCCGAATTGCAGTGCAGGACCCAAAGGCGACAATTTGTATGAATGGGTGTCTACCATTTTGGGTCCCCCAGGCTCAGTTTACGAAGGAGGCGTTTTCTTTCTGGATATTCACTTTTCCCCTGAGTACCCTTTTAAACCCCCTAAAGTGACTTTTCGCACACGCATTTATCACTGCAATATCAACAGCCAAGGTGTAATTTGTTTGGACATACTCAAGGACAATTGGTCCCCTGCTTTGACCATTTCCAAAGTCCTGCTCTCCATTTGCTCACTACTCACAGACTGCAATCCAGGTAAGCGTCTTAAATGATTTTAAAACATTTCGCGATGATGGGAGTCACTAACCATTTGCATTCCATACCTAGCTGATCCTTTGGTGGGGAGCATTGCGACTCAGTATCTGCAGAACAGAGAAGAGCATGATCGCGTGGCCAGGTTATGGACGAAACGATACGCCACGTGAAGTATGGCATGGATGCTTAAAAGAAGTTTACGAGCTCTTTATTTGCTCTCGTCGAGGGACTTCAAGTGGTTAAATTTTTTATCTTGTCCTTGATTTTTCTTTTGTCTTTTTCGGCATACTTGACCCTCAACTTTTGTTTACCTCATTCGATTCGTATTACTTGTGCGTGTCCTAGAACAAATACATGGATTCTGTTGTATACAAAAAAAACAAACAAGAAAACCAAACTTTGTCCTCCTTTCTTAAGGTGCATGTTAAAATATATTTTACTTTTAACCAGGATCAAACAACTTCACATACCGTCTACCAATGTTTGAGAGACATATGACTTCACTTTTCTGGATTTTAAGTTACTCCTCTTTTGACACCACAGCAAGTGCTAAAACTTCTCTGGAACTTAAAAAGGGCAATATGGGGAAAATAAATGAAATAGAATTATAAAAAAAACGCAGAAGAACATTTTCCGTATAAAATACAGCAGATAATAACATGGACGTTGTGGGTTAGTTAACATGTGCGAAGATCTTATAAAAAACGGACCCTGCTTTTACGTGATAGGGGGTGAGCAGAGTGACACCACAAACATCCAACATTTTTTTAAACATCTATCAACATTCGGTATGCAGAACACACAATCACAAACCCAGGTAAAGTTTAGACGGTTTGGTATTGACGTTTCACTGCACCCGCCAACATACAGGCGAAGACGATACCCACGAGCTAAACATAAAGGGGAAATCAAGTTTTAGTTTCTAAGTAGTACAGCATACACGTTTTGAGTTCCAATGAGCTTACTTGAATGAAGGCAATGGCAATTCCTACGCCAGCGAAAATGCCGGTTTTGTGTTTAACAAAATCTTCCAATCCATCAAGACAACCTTCGGTATTAATAGTACTGTCAGGAGCAAGTAATTTGCCAACTCCACAACCGGCAACCCATATTTTGCAGCAAGAATCGGGAACATCTTTAGGTGCGTCCGTGATGTTCCAATCTTTGTAGCTATTCACACCACAGCAGGTAAACTAGATATGAAAAAGTTATAGAACAACATCCCCTTTATGCAATCCTAAACTTGCTATGTTAAACAACAACGAAACAAACCTCATGTTGGACAGCATCCCAAGTTTTGGTAACTCCCTCCTTTCCTGTTACGTTGTAGTTGCGCAACGACTGTTCCATGTTATTTTCCAGTAACTCTCTGACATCGGATCGCAAAACATAACCCGCAATACCACCTGCCAACTCGCATACGAAGATAAGCGCCAGGAACACGGAGAACTAAAAAGAAAAACATTGGGAATGTAAACATTTGATCGGATTTTTTTGTTACTCAAAAGCTTGTGAGACTTACGGTAATTATCATGCAGTGATTCTCTCTAATGGCACCGCAACATCCGAAGAACGCGACGAGGAAGATCACGACTCCGATGATAATAAAAAGCATAGGTGCTGAGAGGTATTTTTGGCCCAAAAAATCCAGATATTCGGAATAGGCGGTCTGCACTACCGCTCCAGTGATGATCAGGGCCAAGCCGGTGAGCTACAAAAATAAATAAACGCTATTTTAGCGACATAAACCAGACTTTCCCAACCATGTCGACATGCTCTCCTACACAAACGAGAGCACGCCTAACGAAACTACTTTGTAATCCTTAAGATAAGCCTGAGCGATTACGTCATATTCGTCATAAATTCCAGCCTTGACAGTGTGATTCAGGTTTCTTTACTAGAACCTTCTTGGCATTGCGCGACCGGTATGACTAACACCGCGATGACGACACACAGGTGTAATCTGCTTAAAGGGTTATACTTCCGTCTCGTCTGCTAAATGCAAATCCGAGGGATTTACCGGAAAACATATTGTAAACTAGGAAAAGAGCTTATCCTTTCTTGTTTTAAGACTTTCATCAGCTCTTATCGCGTAATAACATCCAATACTGGCTGTCTAAGTCTATAGACAATAATTTTCCTTAATTTAAGATTCTCCTATTAAGAATATCTGCGAATGCTCGGTTTAATAGTTATAAATAGTTTAATATAATAGTTATAATAGTTTAATAGTTAAGCAAACGCTCTTTATCGCACCCATGAGATTGTTCCTTAATTAAGTTAGGAGTAGCGGCTGTCAATTGCGGGTCCATGAAGTGTCTCCTTATTTAAATTTACGTTTAATGTTACAAAGAAGGGAGCATTCCCAGTGGAGCCCTACAGAAGTTTTTTTTTCGCCCGTGACTCTACATTTCAACGGAACGGACTAGAACTTTGCTTGGGAAAATCGCGTTAGCATGACAGGGCAAGGAAGGTATTTTATGTTGAACATTCGGTACGCCAAAGGGTGACGTATTTTTCAGGCAGGAAACTTCTAAGTTTCCCCTAGTTTTATGTCCGGTCTGCCACGTCACGCACTGCCTGGTACCATGTAGGTAGGAGCTTGACTACGAAAGGGCAAAGTAGAAACAGGTCCAACAAACTCCCTACCCAAGATGTCCAACTCCAAGGAAACATTGGAAACGAGGGGAAGATGAATCTTTAAGTTCAACTTACCGCAAAAACCAGGTTGAAGATGAACATGAGATACTTGATACACTTCATTCCGCCCTCCATGATGAATTTACTAGAAGTTTCACACTACAGGGATACAAAGTCAAATCTAACACACCGTTTTTCTGATCTGCTCTACGGGAACACACCTTCTTCTTTGACGTCCTTACTCAGGTTTCTCGCTCTCGTTACCGTTCGTTGACTTGTGCAATCCAACGTCGGTGAGTCAGCCGCAGTGCAGAGTGTAAGTAACTGGCGTAATCTACTGGAAGGACGCTTCAACACTGAAATAGTTCGGAAAAAGCGCGCGAAGTTTAAACGGAACAACGCTTTGTATTCAGTGTAGGTAATTCATGACCGCCAAAAAGGCTAAAATACAATTCTTGCAATGACGTCAATTCTTAAGGTCAATTCTTTGTTGCTTCTGGCTCTAATCACCTAATCTAGCATGACCGATGACCAATACGGACTTGAATCTCGGCCAAGAAAAGTATTCGATAAGCCAACAGCAACTACTTTGCCAGACAGGCTAAGACGCGCTAAATGTTCAGGGAAACCCAGGGAGCGAAGTACGTTTTTTTATTGACTGACATACTGAAATTTACACGATCAGAGATACCCCAAGTTGCCACGAATGCTTGTCAGGTTGTCAAAGAAAGCGAAGGCCAATGATGGATTGACAGCTTCCCAGGTCAAAAAGGCTTTCGAGTTTCCTGATAATATGACAAGCAAATGGCTGTTCGCGTATGTCTCTCGGGAATTTATGGGCTGATGACGACACAAATGTATTCTATGGTCTAGTGGTTTGTTCTAAATGGCTGGCAAGAGCAAGAACGACCTCGAAGGGATCCCCTTTATACCACACGACGTGGTGCCCTTTGAACTCGAGGCTCGGTCAGTGGCCAAGAGCTTTCTACTTGTGGGGTCTTTTGCCATTCACGTCCATCAGAACTGAACACATATGGACATACATGTTCTCTACATGGCCCGTCCTCTCTCAGGCTGTTCCTTTTTTTCGTTTCACTCCGGGTCCTATCTCTTGGCAGGCAAAACATGTAAACGGCTTAAGGAGCGATGATGATGGACTTGGTATACCAAGTAGGTGTATGCCATGCCCCTACAAGGCTGATCTGCCGGCTTCTATAAGCGAATCCCGTACAGCAATGTCGCCGCCTAATTAACTAGGTGAAGAGGGTGCTGGAGATAACGTTCTGTTTTTGGCGAAACTTGGCTACAGAAAGACCCGATTAAGGCGTGTTACCGAAAAAGCTTTCCCCCTTCAATTCCCCGCGAGGAAAACAAAGCGAAAGAACGTGACCGGAGGAAAAACGAATATAAAAAAGGTTCTTTAACCTGGACTGACCACCTCCCAAGAACAGGCCCCACGCATGCCACCTTGGAGAAATTCACCTGTTTCAGCAACATCAGCACCTTTTAGAAGAGTTTTTAGTTTGTTTTTATTTTCCGAAACAGACAGCGGTTTGTGGGGAACCTTAACAGAGGGGAATGAAAGCACACCTTTCGGGATATTATTATTGTTTCTAATAAAGAGATAAATACAGGCTTGGAGGAAGGTCCCAAACCGTGACTCAACTTCTTTTCTTAATTTCTCTTTTTTCATTACTCCTTGTCTGGATGTGTGTGGGCTCAAACTTTCCGTTTTTATTAGTCTTCAAACGCACTTTTTTTATCAGTGCTTTTTTCTGTTCGCCGAACTTGATTTCTATTCTGTGGCTATGGTATAGGAGGTTAAGGTACAGAGTTTTCCTTGGGTGACGCTTCAGGATCTATCATCAATTTTGTAAGGATTTATGATGGTCTTATAAGGTTAGGGGTATCTCGTGCCGATGTCTTGTCTTCAATTCAATGCAAGCCCATTCAAGGCAGACTAAGAGATATGGCCTTTCTGGGACGTCAGGAGGCGTGGATTCTTGCTGGTACCCAATAAAGAGTCTCATGTATCGCGTTTTAGCTACATCGGCAATCAACAAGCCTTTCCATCCAACAAAAAACCCTCTCCAAAAGGCAGAAGCTGAAGCCAAAGAGTCAAAACTGCTCATTATCACCCATCTTCATCTACCAGACGAGCGTCTCTATAGACCCAGGCGTTTCACTTGGCTTTCCCATCCATCAAATTAAACAAGCGCAGTAACAACAAAACTCTCTCACAAGTTAAAGAAAAGAAATACCAAAAAGGGTTACACCCTTAGAGAAAAAAGAGCTAATTAGAAGTGCCTTCTTTAAAGCAGTGTGCTTCTCAATTTCCATTTCCTTGTTTATTCAACGTTGTTTGAGTCAACGTTACAGGTATTAGTCAGCAAACTCCGGGACCCAAGGTCGCTATGCTGTATTCACCAATTTGAAACGCAATTCCTTCCGGTTATATGCGGATGACCTTCATTCGTCATCATTCAACAGTCCACGCCAATCTCGGCGATCTCCCAACCGATGTTATGTTACCTTTATAGGGCGTTTGATGATAGAAAAGCGATGAAATGGCCCCTTGTGAAAGGTAGATCCCGTGCATTCGAAAGACGTGACGGTCGGAATGCAAGCCGGCAATACCAAGTCGAGGAAAGCCCTGTTGTAGAACATGACGAGACATTCTTTCCTCTGTCACAGTTCCATCAGCTTTGCTTGCTTCACGGTCAATGCTATTCAAAGGATTAGAGCCGAACATTTCCGTGTCCACCTACCATTTATTTTCACAAAGATCCTAATTCTGTATGTCAATCATGATGACTCATATTGGAGCTATCTCTTTAGTTCTCCTGAACTATGATAAAGGACCAAGTTTAATTTTTTTAAAATTGGCTCTTGCGAGTCACATTATATAACCAACGGGGGAAAAATTCCCGTATGCAAACCGTATCAAATAGATAAACATATCCATAAACCCAAAAAGGAAACAAACATATCATAAAGATACCATATCTGTACCGTTCGATACCTGTATTAGATATACAAAAAATAAAGGATACATAATCAATAATACGTAGTCAATTCATTCAGTGTTTTTGAAATAAAGATTAGCAGTAAAAAAATTTATCGCTTTCTATGTTCGTTGTTGTTTGCTTAAAGGGAATATACCTACTAACGCTTCGGGGATAAGTACTCTGATTTGATTCGAAGGTCTATGCAATAGCCCTTCGAATCAGACTAACGAGACCAAGATTCACGAATCCGAGATTCGAAAAAATAGACGTTCTATATACTTCATAACCTACAGTCTCATGGCTCATTGAATAGCTGACTGTTTTTACTCATTTTTGCTGCATTATAGCAGTTCATTAACATGTAACCAATCAAAATCATCCTTCAATTCTGAGCGAAAAAACATTCGCTTTCCTAAACCACGAGCGGAGAACCCCCTGAACATATCGATGCACGTGAATGGTATCAAAAAGCTCCACAAGCTCTTGCTCGATAACAATGAGTGCAGCAGTTGCGACAAGGTTGTACCATGTCAAGTCCACGGGGAGCCGGCACATCACGCATAATCCAAACTTTCTTTCAATCCCTAGTAGCCCCATTTCCAGTGACTTGCCACCGCCAACATGTCCAGCATTATCGGTGCAGGGAACTCGCCACACAATTTGGTGAGTCATCTTTTTCTTAGCGTAAATGTCTTTCTTTTTGGTCGCACATTTTCCTCTGCAGAGCATCTGGTATGCGCCAAGCCCCGCCTCCACGCTATTGGGTCGTTTCTTAGACCGCTCTCTTTGCAACGTAAGAACTCGAAACCCGTACAGTGAAATCCCCATAATTATAGCATATAAATTAAGTTACCACCTACACCAACTTATTTATGACTTCTAAAGCTCCCCGGATATGATGGCATGGGGTACAAGTCCAGTGAACTTTTCAAAGAGGCAAAAAAACAACGCCAAAATGTTTGACCAGGTCGGGGCCTTGTTCATCCCGTGCGTTGTTGGTTTTTGTTTCCCGCCATCAAGTTTATCATGCTTAGAGTTGCCTTGGGTTTTATGGTGTAAAGTCCTTATAAGTCTTGGCAGCACCCTCAACAAAAAATATATACTTCCTCTGTCACGCCGTAAATTCTTGCTTATGGTAATTGCAGTTCCACAGGGGCGTTGTCTCGGTCTAACTCGTACTCGCTCAAACTAATGCAACGACTCGGGGAGAAAACTTACAGCAAGTTTAACATCAACTTAGCCCCATTTCTTAAACAAACTAACCAACTTCCCTTCTTTCCCCCCTTCTCTGCAGTCCCTCTCTTATGCAAGGGTTCTGAACGTTTTCCCAGCCGCCTCAAGGTGTCCAGATCGCCTTATGTGGCGGTCTGGCGGGGCTGAGCAAATTGCTTCTTCTCGGACATTTGGTGGGAAGAAACACGAAAAAAGACAGTCCTCGATAGTCTCGTAGTCAAGATACAAGACAAAACTTGGACTTATGACTTGTAGATGAGCTAAAGCATCCACTTGGGAGGCCTCCCTTTTCTTTTTCCTGCCTTGTGTCTTGATTTTTAAATTTTTTTTTTTAATCCGGGGGTCCCTCTGACCTCTTTTAAGCCTCCATAAAAAGCCAAGAGGTTGTTATTTATTTACTTTTCATTTTATTAGATGCTCCCAACAAACTTGAGCGCCAGATTTGGCAGCATACAGGACCTTTTTCTTCCCGAACTCGTTATTTTAAGTTTTTTGTTCCAGGAAGAACTGAAAAATGCCTCCGTCTGCGACTTCAACTCTCTTATATATCACCCATAACCCCCCATGTTGCAGAGCAAGCATTAAGTCGTGCAAGGTGTGAACATGTGAGGTGGTCGTCCATGCCAAAGAACTTTTTATATTTTATATTTTTTTTTCTCGAGTCTTTTGGTAGTTTAAAGCCTTTTTCGGCCTTGCCTCATTGCTTCTTCCTCGCCTTGGAAAAAAAAGAGGACTTGATTAGCATAATCAACGTTCAACGTGCAGCCTCGCCATTCAAGATTTTCTATGCTCTACCTTAACTCACTACCTGTGTGAGAGGACGCCTGCATCTATACTTAATTTATTAAAACATTCATGCCCAAGCTTACAACTGAATTTCCTTGGATTATCTCGAATTCCTTACCAATTTCCGTCATTTTCTTCAGTTCAATCTCAAAACAAGGTTATATCGACTATATAAATTTAAAGAATTTTTTAAAGAATTTGTGAAAGAATTTTTTCGTCATAAAATTCATCCATTCTGCCACTTATTTGTTAAAATTTAATATCAGAACACATTAGAGTAATTTCCGGAACCTCCATCTTTGATCAAGTTCGTGTCGTAATAATAATAAGAAATAATAATAAAGTTAAACAGCTCCGCGAAACCACATATAGCTTGTCCCTAGATTGGCCACAGCGCCTTTTGTGGGTTTTTTATACATTCTTATTATTTCATATAAAACCATATATGTCACCTAGACTTGGAGGGATCTACATTGTTGTAGATGCGCCATGTGGGGAACTCTTCTTTGGTTCCTCTCACGTCTTTGGGCTCCAAACAGGTTCTTGTAGCCACAAGGTCCCTTAATGCTGGTTCGAGCCAGCGTGAGTCATATGCGTGAGCGTGCAACACCTACCATTCGTAAGGACTTTTTTCTTTTTACGCGTTTATTTTCCCATTCTTATCACAGTGTTTGTGAATATGCAGCGGCGGCCCACAACCGATTACTGTAACCTTGAAAAGCGTTTTTGTTTAGATAGAGGAAACTTAACAGTGGCTCAGGGGGAATTCATTGTAAGCCCGAAAAGGGCCAAATACGACCCACACTTGGGCTATGCTTTTTTTGCCTTTATTCGAAGGGACCTTTAGTATTCTGAGACGGTTCTGGTGTGAATTGCCCATATCCGCGTTGCCTTTCTCGCACGTCAAATCTTTTTCCCCTTTTTTTGGGTTGTTTTTCTACTCTACCGGCTTTTTGCTGGGAAAAATAAATTAATGGCTTGCCTTCACTTGATACTCTGTAATTTTCCGCGTGAAAACTTTTAAATTGGGTGAAAAAATAAGAAGAATACGAGAAAAAAGTCACCTCTTGCAAGCACAAAATTACGTTTTCGGTTGGAAAGCAAATCGTGGAGTTATGTTGTTAAATGACCTTTTTTTAAATTAAGAACTCAAAAAAGTTTAACGTTTTCATTTTTTTAAAGTATTTTTTATTTATTTTTTAAAAGTTATTTCGGTGTTTAATTTGGTAAACAAAGCTGTCGTGGATCAGGGGATCAAGATTGTGATGAATCCTTTTCTACATTATCTACAGTACTGTCTACATTATTGTAAGAACGACAAAACTGTGTTTAAAGTTTCACGAGTGAAACTGTGTTGGTTGAAAATGGAATTCAGTGTTGGTTGAGACCAGTTGTGACGTCACAGAGGTGTTGTAGCGCGTCTCACGGCGCCTGTTACCATGTTACTGTTACTTCCTTACGTAAAAAGCTATACCCTGGATACTGTCTGACACGTCCGTGACGTCAAAAAGCCACTTAATCTTATTTTTTAAAACTATTTCGTTAAAATTTATATTCTGTTGGTTTCAGCGCGAGTTTCAGATAACGTTTTTTATTCATTTTTAAATTATTATTACTATATTATTATTATTATTATTATTATTATTATTATTATTATTTTTACTAGTATTGTTATTATTATTGTTATTATTATTATTGCTATTTTGCGCTGTATGGTCCCTTAAGTATTAAATCAGTTCACTTTTTTGTTACATATATAGGTTTCCGTGTTAGCATTTTATTTTTAGCATGGGGAACCTGCCAATGAAGAGTAATGATTTCGGTCTTTTGTTGAAGGCATGGGAATGTTTTTCGGTTCTTCGATAGAAATCTCAACAATTCTTTTTTCGGCACGGCGGCAGCAGCAGCTTGGGTGGATGGGGGGGGGACTTTTTACAGATTGTTGTTCTTATATTATTAGTTGGTTTTTCTTGGCTGGAGGGGACTCCGGGGATACTAAATAGCTCACGCAGTAAAATGAAAGTCAGTTTTGTAGGTCATAAGAAGTTTTATTTGGGAAAAACAAGCTGCAATTGTAGGTGCAATTAAATCTAATCTGTTAGTCTTAATTGAGCTACCGCTCAAGAAAAGGAAACTCGTTTTCCCCACTTCTTTTTTTTTTTTAGTTCATTACGTGGAGTGATTTGACGCTCGGTTTAAAAAGTAGGATAAAAGACAAAGTTTATATATACACCATACGATATACATACAACGTGTTTCCTTGGGGGATGCTGCGAAGTTGGAGATGCTGGACTTTTTGAGCATGACTCACTCCACAAACCAGAAACCAAGTGTTGGGTGTAGTGCAGGCAAATGAGGAGACAACAAGTTTGGAAGAGTTTCAATTTTTTTTTATTATTTTTTTTTT
>JAGJRP010000112.1:0-84045 GCA_022832235.1 Lepidurus couesii
TACGTCTGCGAGATGCGTCCCGAAAGCTTGTGCGGCGGCGATAAAATTCGGAAAGCGTTTATATACCAGGCTGGGAGTACGGTGTGGGACAAACCAACTCGAGGAATGAACGCAACGGCTTGCTACGAGACTCGATTTAACAGCACGACTACTGATTCTTGCAAAGTTCTGCGGCCTGGATGCTTGGGAACCTGGCCCAATTGCTTCAACTGCACCCCCAATTGCACCGTCTGTCTAGCCAGGATGCCAGGAATGAGTAAAAGACGAACCTTACGTACTTACTTATTGCAATAACGGGGCATATTTTAGGAATGCAGCCACTTCAAGCTCGCCTTGAAATTAATATACGTTTTATGTGTTCTGTATATAGTATGCACATTTTGGTTGGAAGGTGACGGAGCGAGTCAGATGCCCGTGTTTGGTCAATGCGTTCTGGGTAGTGACAGGACCGTCTTATTTCAAAAGATCCTGTACCGGAAACTTGGCAGCTTTATCAACTATTTCATGACCTTTCAACTGTCTTTCCCTGACATGAAGAGCGTGTTCAAACTGACCAGGAATACGCAGCTCCAGTTTTGGTGCAACCCCACTAATACTACTAATAATTACTACGCCATCTACCAGAACGCCTACATCGACGAAAGCGGGACGTTGATGAACATGACCTTTTATAACGTATCCACTACCAATATAATTAATTCTTCCCCAGCGGGCGACCTTTTTAAGCTAAATGGAACGGCTTTAAAACCCACACCTTTTGTGACGGTGACTGACGATCGCTACAGTTGCGGATCGTTCTGGTTGCTGGACCCAACCAATGCTACGTACTGTCCCGGAGGGGGGACAGGCATATGGGGTACGATAAAGACCAACAATGCTAATTACATAACCGAGACGGGAATGAGGTTTCCCGGGAAGTTTTGCGAATCCTTCAGTGTTACCTACGACCCTTAGGAAACGAGCTTTGACTTAGACATCACATTCAAATGATCCCCTTTCTGACGTAATGAGTTTCATACTTGTCTGAGTGATCCTTTCCACATTGATACAGTTTGCTGATCAAGGAACTATTGTTGTGACATTAGCTTGCAGTGGTTAGGGTGGCATTGGCAGCACAGCTCCATTTCAAACGCAATGAATTGCAATGTCTTGTAACACGCGCTTAAGCTAGAAGTACTGTACATTATTTACAATTCCTGCATCGTTCCTATTACAAATTTTTCTACTAAAATAGTTACCGAAGCGAAAGCTTGAAATTATAAAAAGTATTGCAATTAATGCTACCCAACCAAAACCTTTAAAAATACCTTTAAATTTTAAAAACCTTTAAAAATAACCTCCAATCCTGTAGCAAATGGCTAATATATAGACCCTAATGACCTTTCATTACCTGTCATTAATGGCGCAGCCTGTGGATCCTTTGGTTTGATAAACCAAAACAATAGGATGGCGGATGGCTTTGCTTGGTTAGATACGCCATCTTACGGTAGCAATACCATGGCGTTTCTTGGCAGGGGAAAAGGCTGACTTTATACTGGCACTGGGATAAGGCACCAGTAGCGTAGAGCTTTCACTCGTCGCAAGCATTGAGGCAGCAGTCTTTAGCCCATAGCCCAACATATATTCAAAAGGCTGCCAATTTCAATGACAGCCCTTACCATGCACCAAATGACCTAAGCCAACCCTAATTTCTACTGCCTTGCACTTCGTGCCACGAATAGTCCTAAAAGCATCAGAGAGCCAGCGAAGTAAAGTGTTTCGAATTACTGCGCAGCTATCCGCGTGATTTGGGGCTCCAGGGACGCTGACGAACTTGACCTATCAAGCAGCGTCATCATCAGGAGGCGATTTATTCAACTGGAACGGTCAGACGCTAAAAGCTGCTCACTGTTGTTATCGTCCATCAAGACCTGTATGGCTGCGGATCGTTTTGGTTGATCGACCCCAAACAATGCCACTTACTGTCCCGGTGGTAAAACGAGCATGCTTGGAACGCCTCCATTCAACGGTACTAAACTAATAAATCCCGGTAATTCGCCACCCAAACTTCCCGGACATAATTTTCGGGCACGCCAGTGTGAGAACTCGTGAACTAATGTCAACAACAGAACGAACCCCTTCAGGGTTTTTACGCTTTCGTCACATTCTTCCCTGTAAGACAACGGAACTGCAGTTTGTAACTGAATAATACACTGTATGCTGTTCAAATTAAGACTGGAAAGTTAGATTCACAAAACTGTGGCGATTAAGGATCTTACTGTGCTAAAACTCATAAGACCTTTAGAAACGACCCCTTTGTCTTGGATCGCATTAGTACCCATACAAACTTCTAATTCCGACCTTTAAGGAAACTTTTTGAAAATGGGAAACTAAAGCACGAAGGTCCGCAAAGTTGTGCTTTATGGTAATGTAAAGCTATTCATCGGACAAGAAAAAGAAAAACGGTATAAACTCCTTTCTTCTAGAAACCTTAAAAGCAACCGGGACAAAAAGCTAGATAAACTAGAGCTCGACAATACGCAAATCGGAACGTTTTCCCCATAAAGCGTGTAAAGATGGAACCGGAATCGGAACATACATTAGCTACATCGGTCACAGCACAAAACACCACCAAAAAATTGAGTTCAGTTTTGGAAAGACACCTGGATCGGTAACATGCACTCGGCTTTGATGGTAGTCTGGCTTTGCTGGTACTTAATAACTCCCAAAGAATATGTGGAAACCAGTGCCCAATTTCAAAGTTTCGCTACCAGTCAATTCTACACAAACCTAAGAATGTTGACTGATTTAGAAGACGTCTTCCCGCCGCGTTACGTTTCCAAAAGTAAGCTCGCTACACTATTTAATAAATCTAAATCTAAGTAATAATTCAAATAGAAGATTAAATTAGGAAATCTATAAAATTACAACCTTGATAGGCACGTCCTTGATTCAGGCCAGATTTGAGTGCAGCCAAGCTTGTGCACTGGCAAAGAATTGCTACGCCTTCAATTTCTACGAGACCAATACTTGGTATGTCTGCGAGCTGCAGCCGGATAACTTATGCGTCAACCAAACCTCCAAAGTGTTCGTAAACTGGCCCGGAAGTCTCATCTGGGACAAGATAAGTACCGGCATGACGAAATCTTGCTTCGAGAAAAGGTTAAGTGCGTTAAACAGCCAAGCTTGTGAGATATTACTGCCAGGCTGTACTGGAACCTGGCCCAACTGCACCAACTTCATGAAAAGTTGTATTGACTGCTCCACTCGATATGGAATCGGCCGTAGGTTGATGATTTTTTGGATTTAATCTCAAATTTATGGTCGCTTATGTCTTGCTAGTTTATGTTGCGCATAACTGCATCCTCTGGCCGGATGGAAACCCTCCCTTTTCGCTGCCAATTTTTGCCAAATGCTTCGACAACGATACCTTTCTGATTAAACGAGGCATCGACTACGGCGCTCGAACCATTCAAATGGATTACAAAATGTCCTTTATTAATATGAACCGCTTGTTTCAGCTGAAAGTCTACTCCATCCTAATGTTTATGATTAAAGATACGACGGGTGTGTACTATACGGCTAGGTACACCAATTCCTATATTGACCCTAACGGAACCCTGGCGAACATGACCTTAAGAAATGCGAACCATGTCGATATTTTTTATTTGAAGGGCGGAACACTAAGCCCCACCCCTTTCATTACTGTCACGGACGATCGTTACGGATGCGGATCGTTTTGGCTCATAGATCCTAGCAATGCCACGTACTGTCCAGGAGGGGGAGTTGGTATCCTCGGGAAGATTAGTTTTGACGGCACTGTAATCAGTACCGGCATACGTTTTCCCGGTCCACCGGCCGGGACTGTTTTCAGGTACGGGGACGTGAGGTTAACTAATAAGGAAGCTTAAGATGTGCCGGTCTCCATATGTATGGTCTTTTTCCGTGTATGATATAATTTGGTGATTGTACTGGCTAAAATGAATAGTTGCTTAAACCTTTTCAAATAATTTGCACCACATAAATTTACTGATTGTGATCTAGAGCAATACAAGGCAAAGAGCCCTCTATGGAAACTGCGCATCCAATTCAAAGAATGGTTTCGCAACAATTGCATATGGCCAGTAGCTATCCAAGTACGGGTTAAGAAAATACACAAGTTTAAAACATTGAACTAAAAGTCGTGATTTTACGTTCAATCAATGGTTTCACTCTTAGGCTAGCAAGTTATACATGGCTTCAAGTGAGGGTTTGTTTAATTCTGATACAGTAATGATTATATTGCTTACCGATATTTTTTCTACCAAGAACCCCTGATAAAAGCGTTGTTATACAACAGGGAATTTCGGAGCTAAGGACGTAATACAATTTCCAAGAATAATCCATTTCAGCTAAAGCTCGACAAAGGTATAATACGCCCCACACCTGATATACTGGAACGGGAAAAATAGGTTGAAACGAGTCAATACGTTAATGACAAAGCCAGGAGCCTCATTATCCCTCCGTAGAAATGAGCAATGGCTGCGATAATTCTGCTTCAGTAATAGAAGCGTCGTCTTGCTGATAACATGAAGCTAGTAATACTACTAACAGTTCAGATTTGCTGGCACTGGTCAGCTACCAAAGAGTGTCTGGCTGATACAAGCTGGGCTCAATTTGCTACTAGCCAAATCTACGCAGATTTAAGAATGGTGACGTCATTACCCAACTACTTCCCTCCTCAGTCCATTTCCAAAGGTTTTCTTACAATACATTTAAGTAATTTTAACAGCAAGTGTGCAACGAAGTACCTTGGTTAGAAACGCCCCTCACTTCAGCCAAGATGGATTGTAGTCGTTTTTGCGCCTTAAACCAATCCTGCAACGCCTTTAATTTCTACAAGACTGAGATCTCGTACGTCTGCGAATTACTGCCCGACAACTTATGCTCCAAGTCCAGCCGCAAAGCGTTTATTAACTGGCCAGGTGGTTTGGTAGTAGACAAGTTAAGCCCTGGAATGTCCAAATCTTGCTTTGAAACCAATGCTAGCGCGACAACCGGACCCGCAAACTATTGCAAGATTCTGCAGCCAGATTGTTTGGGAGTTTGGCCTAATTGCACCCAATGCGCTAAGTCATGTATTGACTGCCGTGACCGCTACCAATATACCAGTACATTAACGCTCATACTAGAAGTATTCTTAAAAGGACTAAACAAATTTTAAATTTAAGGCTTCGGAAATTGCACCATGTGGCCTGAAGGAAATGGACCGTTTTCCATCCCCATCTTCGGCGAATGCATGAAGGATCGAACGTACTTCGCAAGACGAATCTTTAGTTCAAGCACTGGGGTCTTTACAGTGAACTACATAATGGCTGTGGAAGACATGCACCGTTTGACTAAACTAAACGCGTATCCTTTGTTAGCGTTTTACTTTGCCACTTCTAATAAGACGGCCTACTATAATTACCAGAATTTTTCTATTGGCTCAAATGGAACCCTGGCGAATATGAAGTTCTATCCGGTGACCGTTTCTTCTTTCGATATCTTTAATTTAAAGGGGCAGGCCCTTAATACCCCTTTCGTGACGGTCGTGGATGATCGCTTTGGGTGTGGGTCATTTTGGTTGCTGGATCCAAGAAATGCCACGTACTGCCCAGGCGGGAACATTAGCTTGTTTGGGTCACCAACGCCGAGTGGTGTCAACACTGGAATGCGTGTACCTACTTCTACGGGAATTGAATCTGCCCGATCTATAAGCTTAAGCTTGGCGTTGGCTCCATAGAAATACAGAAAATGGTTTGGAATTATAACGGTATTGCTTTTCTTGTAGGGAGTTTCCATGCCTAGCTCTCGAAGTTGACTATAGAATTAGCACAATTAGAATACGTCGCACGACGACATTATTTGCATTCTTTGGTAAAGGCACTTCCTAATTTTTGTAAATTTGGTTGATTAAGAGAAATAAAACCAAAAATATCTGCAGAAAGTGGTTAAGAAGTGCTACTGGTCCCTTGAAAGATTATGGAACCGTTGTCCTTTTCTAGTCCATAATCCTTTCATCGAGTCGTCCTTATTGTGTCGCGTAGCCATAGCTTATATAAGGGGCCTCGGTTCATTATGCTATAGTAATGATTCTATTGCTCAGAGACACTATTTTTCTACAAAGAACCATTGGTCAACCACGACAACAACGTGGCTATACAACAGGGAATTTTGGGTCGAGGAAATAATCAATTTGCCAACAATAAGCATATCTATCAGCTAAAGCTCGTGAAAGGTATATGCGCCCCACACCTGAGATACTGGAATGCAGAAAAGAATAGTTTGAAAGAGGTAAACACAATGACATACAATGAGTCGAGCCTTCTCATGGAAACGAACAATTTCTATGAGAATGCGGCTTCATCAATACACGGCTATAAGTGGGTTGGGTTCAAGCATAAAAACCAAAAAAATCAACTTCTTCTCAGTTTATACTTCGGTCGCCATACGAGACAAACGTCGGTGCAAATCGTACAGGAGGCAAAAATAAGATCACTAGTCTTACACATAGGAAAACTCTAACCTTGCAGTTATAACATGACGTTAGTGCCTCTGATAGTTCCGCTTTTCTGGTGCTGGACAAGTACCACGGGATTTCCAAAAGCTGATGGGATATGGAATAGATTCGCCACGCATCCACTCTACGCAAACTTAAGGATGTTGACTACTGTAGAAGACCTTTTCCCTCCGCAATACTTTCCTAAGAGTAAGACACTTTCCTAATACACACATACAAAGGAAGTATACACAGTACACTCTAACCGCTAGCCGGTGAAAAGTACGTTAACCGGTGGATTAACTTGAAAAATATATAGGTATGCCTTTGATTCGCGTCAATTACGAGTGTAGCAAGAATTGTGCAAGGAACCAAACTTGCCAAGCCTTTAATGTCTACGAGACCAATACTTCCTATGTCTGCGAGCTGCAACCAGACAACGTATGCTTAAACAAGACCGCAAAAGCATTTGCTCAATGGCCGGGAAGTTTTGTATGGGACAAGTTAAGTCTTGGCATGAATAAAACTTGCCTCGAAGTATTAAACCCGTCAAAAGATTTCAGCTGCGAGATTCTACGTCCAGGGTGCACTGGGGGAAATTGGCCAAGCTGCAGTAATTGTGTAAAAACTTGTACTGAATGTGCTCCGCGATATAAAATCACTGGTATGAATCACCCCTTGAAGAAGTTGTAGACTGATTTACTATTTTTTTAATACGCTAGGTGCTAACACGTTATACGAATGCATACTTTGGCCAGATGGAGACTCATCGTTTGTATTACCAATTTTTGGCAAATGCGCTGGCGCCGCTACCTTGTTAATTAAACGAGGTATTGACTATTACAGCAGAACTCTCCAACTGGATTACCGAATGTCTTTTACAAATATGTATCGTTTAAACCAGCTGAAGGCGTATTCAGATCTTGTGTTCCTTTTTAAAGATACTGCTTCTAAACAGTTCGAAGGTAGGTATGTCAATTCCTTTATAAGCAGCAACGGAACACTAGCAAACATGACCTTAAAGAGTGCGTCCTATACCGATATTTTTAAGTTGAACGGGGGTACACTAAGCCCCACCCCTTTCATTAATGTAACGGACGATCGCTACGGCTGCGGCTCATTTTGGCTACTGGATTCTAGCACTGCCACATACTGTCCAGGAGGGAAAGTTGGAATGCTCGGTAAAATGGATCTTACTAGTTCTGTAATCAGTACCGGCATACGATTCCCGATCACGACAGGAAATGTCTTCAGATACGGAGACATGAGGCTAACTAACGCCGCAGTTTAAAGAATAATTCACGTTTAAGGCCATCCTTATATCCGTACCCTAAATACTTTTCTTATACCACGAAAATGCTTGACCGGAAGAAAATAATGTACTACTTATCTTATCAGCACCAATTATGTGATTGAGGAAAATAAATGTACGTTTTCTTCGCTTTTATACATGTTTATCTTGCTAATACACGAATTTCTGCCATAGGACAGTACCATGTTTATCTAATTTTCAATGACTAAAGTAAATTTACACTTAAAGAAGAACTTGTTGGGCTTTTCTTTCTATACTTATATTGTACAATTTCGGTACAGAAGTAACTGGCTGAGCTAACGTGGTTTAACTTCCTAATAAACTAGAAGAATTTAAGGAGCAAACCATATTATGATAACAAAAGCGATAGTTATATACCTTTCAACGTCACGACATAAAAACATAACTACCGTTTATCACGTCTGGTAATCAGTAATTATCTCAGCGTTTATGTGTTTTTGATTATATTAGGCGTGCCCGAATTAGGGAAGATCGATACTATTTTCCAATACTTGTGGATTCCAGGGGAAGAGGGGTCAAAAGTCAGAACGTTGCGTGTAAGCCAGGACTATGACGTTGCTACCACATAACCGCTAGCTAAAAACAATCTGGAATTGATTTGAAGCCGACAGTTTAGTAGGGATCCGACTAGCAGCATGAAGTTAGCGTTGCAGACAGTCCTGCTTGGCTGGTACTGGCTTGGTACCAAAGAACGTGTCGAAGCTAATATGCAATGGGTCAGATTTGCCACCAACGAACTTTACGCGGATTTACGAATGCTGACTGATCTAGAAGACTATTTCCCTTCTCGATACATTCCCAAAGGTGATTTTATTAACAAAAGTGTCAAAAATAAGTCTATAGTAATACTGTATGTCTCTCATTTAACGTATTTGTTAGATGTACCTTTGATGCAGGCTCGGTACGAGTGCAGCAGCTATTGTGCAACGAACCAGACTTGCCAAGCCTTCAATTTCTACGAAACCAATACTTCCTATGTCTGCGAACTGCAGCCCGACAACTTATGCCTGAACAAAACTGCCAAAGCGTTTGCACAATGGCCGGGGAGCTTCGTATGGGATAAATTAACTCCTGGGATGACAAAAACGTGCCTTGAAATCCTAAATCCGCCGAAACAAGACAGTTGCGGCATTTTGAGGCCAGGATGTCATGTAGGCAATTGGCCACGTTGCAATAACTGTGTACAAACCTGTACTGACTGTGCCGCACGATATACTAGTTCCGGTATCAATTAACCCATTCGCAAATGTAATCTTTAATCTTTTAAACGCATTTATTTAGGCACTTACAATTGCACCCTTTGGCCAGATGGGGATTCTGCGTTTGGTTTACCAATATTTGGCAGATGCGATGGCTCAGTTACCTTGTTAATTAAGCGAGTTGTTAACAACATGACCAGGACTGTCGAAGTCGACTACCAAATGTCCTTTACTAATATGAACCGTTTGTCTATGCTGAAAAAGTACACAGCCTTGCTCTTTTACTTCAAAGCTGATGCCAATACTCAGTACAGAGCAAGGTACTTAAACTCGGTCATTGATGCCAATGGTACACTGACGAACATGACCTTACAACAAGGGATACTGATCGATATTTTTAATTTAAACGGAACACTACCAAGCCCCACTTTTCCTTTTATTACTGTAACAGACGATCTTTATGGATGCGGCTCATTTTGGCTAATAGACCACAGCAATGCCACGTACTGTCCTGGCGGGAAAGTTGGCATGCTGGGTAAGATGAATCTTTCTAGTCCTGTCATGAAAACCGGCATAAGATTCCCCAGTGCCTTGGCCGGGACTGTCGTCTGGTACTCAGACGTGAGATTAACTAACTACTTGAGCTAAAAAATAAATCTCGATGCTCTAACTTTTAAGTTCGCTATACAAATCTATTCCGTAGAGAACGTAATCGAGAATCGAGACCGTACTTCTACATTCAACGGGAAACTGTAAAAATTTGGGAAATGGGGTAACGTCTTTTTAAAAACAAAATCCAAACAGTGGCAATAGGAGAGTATACGCTTTGCAGTTTGAAATGGTACGAGGTAAAGGTATCAAATGTACGTATCATGTTGCGTTTATACCCGCTGTGTTTAAGTGTTAACAAGAAGTGTTTTGTTGCGTGTTGGGATATGTGAAGTGCTTTGTGTTGTTACACGTGAAAAAGTATAAAAAAAAAGTAAAAAGTATCTAAAAGTATCAAACTTCGCTGCAAAATATCAGAAAACTGTCACAAACCGTATAAGTTTTTCTTTTTAAAGATTCTGGTGCAAAACAAACCTTGATTATTTTTTATGTTTGCAAACCCCAATAAGTTATACCTTTCGATATTAATCGAAATCCAGGTCGACAATAATCCCAATACCGGTCAGTTATATGCCATAAAAATAAACCGATTTCTATAACTACTGCTGACACTAAACTAAACTAACACTTTCCTATAGAACTGGTCAGTTTCATGCCGAGAATAAATAGAAAGCATGTACTCGGTAACACTCACTCTCCTTCGTTGCTGTTACTGGCCAGGTAATCAAGACAGTGAAGCTATAAGCACAACATGGAGTAGATTTGCCACTACTTCTCAGTCTGCAAATTTAAGAATGTTGAATGCTTTAGAAGGCTTTTCCCCACCACGGTACATTCCTCTAGGTAAGATTTGTTTCTCACCTTAACCAAAAGTGTTAAGTAAAGGTAACGAACGCCCTTGATTCAGGGGAAGTATGAATGCAGCTAATCCTGCTCAATTAATCGGACGATTTCCAATTAAATTAACAAGGCCTCTTAGTTAATTGAAAGCGGTACTTATCTCTTGCTGGTAGTTCGCATTCGATACTTTGTGGATAGAATTAACCTAACCTAATCAGCGACGCCAGTTGCCCCCACATAAGATAATAAAGTTACTGTACACGTTTCTTCGATTCTCTATTGCAGAGCTAAAACGAGCGCGAGCGAATTCGCTCGCGCTCACGAGCGCGCTCGAAATTTTGCGAGCGATGAGCGCGATTGCTCGTTTCATAAATGTGCGAGCGCGAGCGGGAGCGCAAACGAAACGAGCGCACGCTCGCGATTGTAGCGCCATCTGTTGGCAAATTCCCGTACTTTATACCGTGAAGCTACAGAGCTTACGGCAGATGGCAGCGACTGATGTCAAAAAGACGCCAAGCTGGGTCTGGTCGAAATACAGACCCAGGTAACGAACTGATTCTTTAGGATAAAATGTCGTGTTTTTTCAGACTTAGGCTTGCTTTACTTAGCAGCATAGCTAATGACTGATTTGTTGTTGAAGCGGTTAAATGATGCCTTTGCGGAGAAGATGAACTACACGCTGGGTTCACACTGGCAATAGCTTCGGCATAACAACATAGTAAAGTCTTGTGCTAGGTTCAGACTGGTAATATCTCCGGCATTGCCACAAGTGAAAGGATATTTCTTGGAATTCCAACACCTTTGCAACGCATTCAAATGGCAGAATTCTAAGAAATGGTCTCTCCATTATGATTTTACTATGTGATAGCTAAAAATAGGGCAAAAATGCCCCCACGCAAAAATAAAACAAACTGAAATGTTTGACGGTTCATTCTGTAAATGGCAGTAATGCAAACGAGCGCGAGTGCTCTTTTTTAAAAACGAGCGCGCGAGCGAGCGCGCTCGTTGGAAAACGAGCGATTTTTAGCTCTGCTCTAGGGGACAATGAATTGTCCATAAAAAGACTAGATAGCAAGTCAGTTAGGCAGTATACAACTTTTAGCATGCCATAGAAGCGTTTGTCTGTAGGATAAAACAGACAAATTAGTTTCCAATATGCCACCGTTTATGAGCCAGGTCAGGACAGTAAAACGAATGAACCTCAGGGATGTTACGAACCCTAGTCTATCCGATAATTGAACCAATAATATGTTCACTAATGTGACGAAACTTTTGTTCATGAGCAGCATGCCGATGTCTTTACCATTAGGACTCGAGCATCTGACCAGAACAGTTAGCTCGGAAGATTAGCAAGCTCTGATCAAGTCACGAGTTTCTTGAACAAATACCAAAGCGCTCCTTTAGTTTAAAATAATGCAATTACTAGTACTGTTGTGGCTTCTGATGTCCATTAAGTTCATGGAAGCGACAGATTGGGCTACTGTAATCACCAGCAGAAAGTATGACAATACCAGACTCGTGATGGAAAGTAGACAGCCTTTTACTTCCCAGTACTTCAGTAAAGGTAAACAAAACCGAAAATGAATCAAGTGAGTTTAGTTTACAGTAGTTGTTTGCTTTGCAATTAAAGTGAGCTCGGTATCGTCAACCACGATAGCTTGTAGTAAGATCTGTGCGAGTAATGCCACATGTCAAGCATTCAATTTCTACCCAACCAACACGCAATATGTTTGCGAATTCGTGCACGAGAACTTTTGCTCTAATAAGCAAAGAGTAGCGCTGCAGATATGGCCTGGTGGAACTGTCTGGGATAAAGTAAACCCTGGAGCGATTCAAGCTTGTATTGAGCAACAGTTTGCGGGTAAAGCAAACGCGAGTTTTTGCGAAATTGGACGCTCTGGGTGTCGAAGTACTTGGCCTGATTGCAATACTTGCGTCAAGTCTTGCAACGACTGCTACACTACCTATAACAAAACTGGTACTTGTTCATTTAAAAAAGACCATTAATAACACTCGTTAATTAGCAATAAGTGCTTATGATTGCACCTTGTGGCCACAGGGCCCTTCCATGACCCCAATTTTTGCTTTCTGCGAAGGCAGAGCTACTTTCTTGGTTAAACGACAAGTCAACTTAGACAACGGCACCGTTTGGCCTGACTATAACATGTCTTTACCGGATATGCACCGATTATCCAATCTGTCAATTTACACAAGCCTCACGTTTAATTTCAAAGCCTCCAGTGGTAAAAGTTATGCAAATGCTTATAAGAACTTCTTCATCAACCGGATTGGATCATTGATGAATATGTCATGCAAGGGATGTAGCGGACCAGACGACGGTGTTAATACGGGACACAATGCGCTTAAGCCTTCACCTTTTGTGTGGGTCCCAGCGAATTCTGCCTGTGGTTCGTTTTGGTGGCTTAATTCTACTCAAGGCGGGCTTTCTAGAGCGAGCTGTCCTGGCGGAGGAGTAGGCATGTTTGGATCTGTTGATGTCAGTCCGACCGATGTGAAATACAAAAGAACAGGTATTCGCTGGCCTCAAGCTACAAAGGAAAATAGGACTCTTGTTTATACCGACATGAAAATGGATATTTAAAAACCTATCCCGAGTCGTGTTATTTGCTTACCTAGAAGTAACTATTTACCTAGTAATAGGCTTCGGCCTATACTGGTAATAAATTTTAAAAATACTATTTACCTATAGATAAGTATGCAAACTTGAGTATTGAATACTTGTAGAATTTCACATATACTGATTGAGTGAAATGCCTTCTACACTCTTCACCCTAATTCCGCCTTTCACATCCGATAAACCGACTAGGTTACACTACAATTATCTCACATTATAAATTGTAAAAAAATTAGATGTCATGTAAGTGTTGGAGTACTATCACTTGTTTTGAAACCTAATGCTGTGTACCTTAAATCGAACCGAAATACAATTAAACAATCGTCACTTTAGATTTTCTGAAAAGCAGAGTCTACAATAACAACAGAACGGTTTGGCGCCAGACCTTATAGTAAAGCAATTTATTTCTAAGGTTGCAATACCCTATAGCGATACTTTCTAAGGGTAGATCATCATATACAAGCGATACACGGCTACAATTTGGATTATTAATCTCGAGGGAATACGACTTATTTCCAATATTCAGGTAAACGTATTTGATTACAACTCTAATTTTATAATCACACTGATTTTTTGTTTTTTTGGAACTTTAAATTACCCATAGACAAAAAGCCGAGTGAATTCTTATTGCAAGGGCAAGAGTTTAATGTCTTTTTCATGTCAATCACTGGAAAGGTGTTTTTAATATATGACGGCTTGGTCTATAAACCTTTAATTTGAAATATTCTCTTCATGATAAAACGAACAAGAAAGCTTCACTATAAAGCCCACCCTTTATTGATTAACCTTCCTTATACGCATTAGTCTGGGGAAGAATACGTAAGTGTCATAAAAGAATAATGGATTGTAATAAAAAAGAACTACCCACGAAAGTTGCTTTCGCTGTAATGTACGACTTTGTGTACATCCCATCACAGTCGTTACGGTAGCCTTAATTCCGAACAAGAGTTCTTAATGACTGGGAGCATATTTTTTATTTTATTAATTATGAGTACCGAACAAGACATTGTTCTGAACCTCAGGTATATACACGATTCCAAGAACCGAAGACCTTCGAGTATATAAAGGGGTAGATTCGAGACCACAATTGGATCACAACGTAAGTTTTGAACGGCACGAACAGGCGTAATCTACTCCTTTTGGAAAGTAGTGATAGAGGGGATTAGGATCTACAACTAATTAACAAACACGGAGTAGATTTGTTGGAAAACAATCAAACGCTTTCTGAAGAAATGCAGTTTCTAGTAGAGATTACTTTCTTGGTCGTAGTATGTTTAACGTTCAAAGAAGTGAAGGCTACCGGCTGGGATAGGGTGGTTACCAGCAATTACTATGTCAATACGAAACTTGTCACCGAAAGTGAAAACCCATTTGAGCTCCAATTTTTCAGCAGAGGTATACGGTATTAGAATTACAAATATTTCTTTAACTGTGACTTTCTTTAAGAAGAAACCCCCGTTGGAACCAGCAGAATTGCATGCAGCATGATGTGTGCGAGAAACGCCACGTGTCTAGCTTTCAATTTCTACTCGATGGATATGCACCATGTTTGTGAATTCTTGCCAGAAAACTTTTGCTCACACAGGCAAAGAATTGCGTTACAAATCTGGCCTGGTGGGAGTGTTTGGGATATGTTACGCCCAGGAATGACTCGAGCTTGTGTTGAGACACAGAATTGGCTTAACCCAAATCCATACCTCAATAATTGGTATTTTTGGGGCACGAGCTCGATCTATTATTGCGAAATTGCGCGCTTTGGATGTCGAGGTAGCTGGCCTGCTTGCCACACTTGCGTCAAATCTTGCAGCGACTGTTACACTACCTATGGCACAACTGGTACTTGCTAATTTTTTCAAAATAGAACTAATAACACTTAATAATTAACAACGTCAGGTCTCTATAACTGCACCCTGTGGCCACAAGGACCTTCAATGCCCCCAATTTTTGCTTTCTGCGAAAACAAATCGACTATCTTGATTAAACGACAGGTCGATTTGTACAACGGCACTGTCTGGCCTGATTATAATATGTCTTTACCCGATTTGCACCGACTATCCAATCTGTCAATCTACATAAAGCTCACATTTAACTTCCGAGCCTTCGGTGGTAAAAACTATACAACCATCTATAACAACTTCTTTGTCAATCAGAATGGGTCGTTGATGAATATGACATGCAGGGTGTGCAGCGGAGTAGACGACGGTTTCAATACGGGATACAATCCACTTAAGCCTTCACCTTTTATTTGGGTTCCAGCGAATTCTACCTGCGGTTCGTTTTGGTGGCTTAATTCTACTCAAGGCGGGCTTTCAAGAGCGAATTGTCCTGGCGGAGGAGTAGGCATGTTTGGATCTGTTGATGTCAGCTCAACTGAAGTGAAATACAAAAGAACAGGTATTCGCTGGCCTCAAGCTACAAAAGATAATAGGACTCTTTTTTATACCGACATGAAAATGGATTTTTAAAAACCTATCCCGAGTCGTTTTAATTACTTACCTGTAAGTAAATATTTACCTATGAATAAGTATATGCACACTTGAGTATTGCATACTTGTAGAATGTCAGATACTGACTGAGTGAAATACCTTATGCACTCAATCTAATTCCACCCTTCACACTAGATCACAATACACTTATTTCACCCGATAAATGGTAAACAAATTAAACGGTATGTAAGTATTTGGTATTAAGTCACTTGTTCGAAACCTGCTAAAGTTGTGTGGCTTAAATCGGATCGGAAATACAATCAAACAATCGTGGATAGATTTTCTGAAAAGCGGAGTTGATAATTAATAATGGAACGGTTTGACGCTAAGCTGACCTCAAAACGTTTGCGAAATTTTGTTCGTATAGGCAAAATTCTCTCAATTTTTAGTAACAATAAACTAAGAATATTAACTTTAAGTGGCAGTAATATCGTAGTTCATGTATATCTGTTTGATGCTTCGTAATAAAAATGGGGAAAATGTAACAAACATTTATTTTTGATGGATACAAACCCCAATAAATTACACCTTTCGATATTAATCGCTTTCCAGGTAGGCTACCAGTTAGCTATAATAGGCCATAAATATAAACGGGTTTCCTGACCACTGCTGACAATAAAACTTCTTTCCAATACAACTGGTCAGTTTCATACCGAGAATCCAACAGAAAGCATGTTCTTGGTAAAATTAACTCTCCTTCTTTGCAGCTACTGGCCAGGTATCCAAGACAGTGAAGCTAGCACAACATGGAGCAGATTTGCCACTACTTCTCAGTACGCAAATGTAAGGCTGTTGACTGCTTTAGAAGGCTATATCGCACCACGGTACATTCCTCTAGGTAAGATATTGTCTCGCACCTTAACCCAAAAGCGTTGAGTGAAAGTAAAACTTGGTTATAGGAACGCCCTTGATTCAAGCCAGGTATGAGTGCAGCGAGTCCTGTGCAATTAATCAGACTTGCCAAGCTTTCAATTTCTTTAAAACCAATACTTCTTACGTCTGCGAGTTGCAGCCGGATAACTTATGCGGAAACAAAACCAACAAAGCTTTCGTAGACTGGCCAGGGAGTATGGTATGGGAAAAACTCCGTCTTGGCGTAACGAAGACTTGCTTTGAAACGTTGAGCCCCGCGAATAATAAGATTTGCGAGGTGCTCAGGCCAGGATGCTCTGGTGGAAATTGGGGAAATTGCAAATGTGTTAAACATTGCAGTGATTGCAATAACGTCTATAAAATTGTCGGTACGTATCTTGTCAGTAAAAACAAGGGAAACGTTAAAAAGGTATTATTTTTCCTTTCCGGACTCATCAGGCCTCCCTCACTATGACTGTACGCTTTGGCCGGGCGGTGCCTCTGAGTTGCCTATTTTTGGAAAATGCGTTGGTCAAAAGACGTGCTTAATGAAACGCGAAGTCAACCTTTCTACTGGCACATTCATTTGGGATTACAAAATGTCTTTTGTCGACATGAACCGCATTTATCGGTTAAGCTCATACCTAGAGCTACAGTTTTGGTTTATAGATACTAGCAACACTTTCTACGGCACTATCTATAAGAATTCCTTTATTGATTCGAAAGGAACGCTGATGAACATGAGTTTATTGTATCCATCAGCAGGAGATATCTTTAACTTGAAAGGTGGAGTACTCAAACCCACTCCTTTTGTAACTGTGACGGATGATCGCTTTGGATGTGGTTCCTTTTGGTTGTTGGACTCGAGTAACGCCACTTACTGCCCAGGTGGAAAGCTAGGGATGCTGGGGACAGTCTTAATGAAAGGTACTCAGGTGGCGAGTACTGGCATCCGTCACCCTGCTGGTACAACTTTGAGGACTTTTAAGTATGCGAGCATGGAATTAGCTTAGTAAAAGGGCGTAAAAGGACGATTTTCAATTAAATTAATCACGAAATTCCTCCTAGTTAAATAAATGTCGGGTTTGATGATCTATTGCTAGTAGTTTTTGTTTGAGACTTGTGTGGGTTGGGAGTGTTTTACTAATCCTCAATCAGTTGCCCAAAATAGATAATAAATTAACTGTACAAAAGCTTCTTTTTTGTTTTTATTGGGGATAATTGATTGCCCATGAAAGACTATATTGCACGTCGGCGGTCGGCAAGATAGTAGACACCACTGTGGTACGTTGTGGTACGACCTACAACACACGGAATAAAATTACATAGTAAATTAACAGAGGTTTTAGATGTAATGAACTCAAAAAAAATTGTTCGGTAGAATTTGCCACTTTTTGTCGCAAAAAGGTTGGTACTATAGTTTGACGACAGTTACAAACTATTAAAGGTTATGGGGTATACCTCATCGTCAAGCATGTATCTTTTAATAGACAACAAAATGATAATCTAAGGCATTACCCTATTCTATAGGGTATATTAACAATGTTCCAATGGTCAAAGCAACGATGGGGGTATGCCGAGCAGGGAGAAAAACACGGACATAAAGATAAATTATAGGAATACGACGTAAGGAAGACCCGTGTGACCAATACATTACTAATGCTTGGGCTAATGCCGGTCACCCTATTGATGATACGAGAATCTTCGTCACAAACACCCGAGAGTTTGTCCTGGACGGTCTGCCAACTTTTAGCTACCAACAAAATTGGTCCATTTTTATTTACTCATTTAATAAAAGTAACAAGTTTTTTGAAAAAAATGAAATTGCTGGTACTTTTCTGTCTCGCCGTGAGCTTTCGTTTCAGTGCTAAGTTTGCCGAAGGAATCACTAGTTGGGACAGAGTATTGACCAGCAAAAGCTATGACAATACGAGGCTAGTGCTTGAAAGTGAAAATCCTTTTCCACTGCAATACATTAGCAAAGGTATAATATAAGAATAGACATGTGAAGAGCTTGTTTAATTGTGGAAACAAATAGGAAACGCTATTTCTACAGCGAAATTTATTTGCAGCAAATTTTGCGCGAATAACGGGACGTGTCGAGGGTTCAATACGTACCCCACAACGACCCACTACATTTGCGAAATGTTGCATGAAAACTTTTGCTTCCAAAGGCAGCGAATCGCATTGCAAGCCTGGCCAGGAGGGACCGTTTGGGATAAACTTGACCCAAGAATGTCAAAAGCTTGTATTGACCAAAAATTTACAACTGACGCAAAGAAGAACTGCGGTGAAGTTGGGCGCCCGGGCTGTCAAATTACTTGGCCTGACTGCAACACTTGTGTCAGAACTTGCGTCGATTGTGCAGTTCTATATAACAAAAACGCTAATGGTGAGCTTAACTATGTACCTCTTTGAAAATAATAACCTAACTTTGTATTGTAGATAAGTACAACTGCACTATGTGGCCAGAAGGCCCTTTCCAGACACCAATCTTCGGTTTTTGCCAAGGACCGGCTACGTTTTTGATCAAAAGGGAAGTTGACTTGTCTAAAGGCCTTGTCTTCAATTATCTCATGGCTTTCGCAGACATGTACCGGCTTTGCAAGCTCCAGGCTTACCAATACCTCCGTTTTGCCTTTAAACCATCATCCGGTGGTGGAGTGTTCGAGTCCAAATATGCGAATTTCTTTATGGACTCGAATGGCACCTTGACGAATATGACATTCCAGTCAGGAACTGCAAAAGACGCTTTCAATTTGACCGCACCGAAACCTACCTCTTTTAAATGGGTTACAACAAATTCCGACTGTGGCTCTTTTTGGTTCGTAAATTCTACCCAAAATTCGTCCCTTGGATGTCCTGGAGGAGGAATTAGCATGTTTGGCCAAGTTGATATTAAAGCTTCGCCTCAGAAGACCGGCATTCGCTGGCCCACACAGCCTCTCATGAGCAAAGTTCTTGTCGGCATAAGCATCAGATTAGACGTTAAATGATCCCTTTAATTAGCTGTTTTATAGTTATAACCTTTCAATTCGACTGACTTAGTCCGAAAGTAAGTCGTATTTTATTAATTGTTTGAATTGTCTGAAGTTATGTCTGAAGCCATTCCTCACGTTTTCAGATCTTCTAAATACAAAATTGTTTACCTGCTATTGTATGCTTTATTCATCATTCCTTAACAATATATCATATTTGAAGGATTCATTTTGTTACACCTAACTCTAATTATGCTATATTTAGCATATAATTCGTTTATGATTTTGAATTTCAAAGACTAAAGAAAAACAAAAATAAATCAAACAGTAATACGAAGCCGTATTCCAAGTCAATTACTCAACATTAGCCATATCAGGAATTACACATTAATCCATAAAGTAGTTAACCGGAGCAAACGGTAATATTGTCCGTTAGGGCAGGCACGGATGGGGTACATCGATGCAATATAAAATAACCCTAAACGCTTTGGGCGGCAGCTCCCAGGACAGGAAAGAAATGTTTTTCCGATAGTAATGACCTCCGGGACGGCCTATACGCGATTATATAGCCGTCCATCGGACTCGGGGAACCTTAATATAGCCCATAAAACAACCCATGATAAATAGCCTTGGATTGACAAACTACCTGATGATTGATGGGAGACAATTACTGCGGTTTGGCTAATTACATGACCGAATCCTGGTATTTGGGCAGGAACGGTTGACTCAGATCACGATCCTGAGCTACTTTATAACCCCCAAAAGCTATCGAAGCTATCCAGTCCTAAGCTTCTATCAGAGGCACGAAGTTCTGCTGCCACCAAAGCATGAAGTTGCTAGCAATATTCTCGCTAATTCTGAGTTTGGGTTCGAAAGAAAATATTGCAGACGCTACGACTTGGGCTGCTGTA
Organism: Lepidurus couesii; assembly: GCA_022832235.1. NCBI lineage: Eukaryota > Metazoa > Arthropoda > Branchiopoda > Notostraca > Triopsidae > Lepidurus > Lepidurus couesii. Next base: position 20,343 of record JAGJRP010000112.1, read on the forward strand.
GTTACGAGCAGAAATTATGATAACATGAAGTTAGTGTTAGAAAGTGAAAATCCGTTTCAGCTACAGTACATCAAGAAAGGTATGACGTACCAAAGACGTACTTCAAAAGTACCTGATCTGTTTTCTTTGTCATTTATGGTCGGGTATAATGGGAAGGAAGCTTACTATCGAGCGCGAGAATAGTTTGCAGCAAGCATTGTGCCAATAACGCCACGTGTCAAGCGTTCAACTTCTATAGTACGAGTACGCACTACGTCTGCGAGTACCTGCCCGAGAATTTCTGCACCCAAAGGCAACGAATTGCGCTTCAAGCCATGGACGGAGGATCTGTGTGGGACAAACTGGGAAAGAACATGACTCAAGCTTGTATTGACCAGAAATTCGGTACTGGTATATCAACGAACTACTGCGACATTGGAAGGCCAGGCTGCAGTACTACATGGCCTAATTGCGACAACTGCGTTCAAAGTTGTCTTAACTGCTCTACTCGATACTCTAAAAGTGGTAAGGATTCTTCAAGACTCGAATAAATTCTTCAGATAAAGATTTCAAGATCAAATAAATCTAAAATAATTCAAGAATCTGGTGAATTATAGATATTGCATCGATTCACAAGGCATTATATAATTTATTTCCTGTGCCAGGTCTCTTCAATTGTACTCTATGGCCGGAAGGACGTTTCAAGACGCCCATCTTCGCTTTCTGCGACAGCAACGCAACAATAGTGATCAAACGAGAAGTCAACCTCTCCAACGGGACCGTTTGGCCGAATTATACGATGTCTTTTATCGACATGAATCGCTTATGCAAACTATCTGTTTACAAGACGCTAAAGTTTACTTTTAATTTTACAAAAACTAAATACTATAGAGGAGTCTACAAGAATTTTTTCATTGATTCCAGCGGAATGTTAATGAATCTGACATACGTAACGACTCCCGGCGCAACATTCGCCGATGGATTTAGTCTAAAAAACAAACCACTGAAACCAGCCCCGTTTACATGGGTTCCAGCAACTTCTGCCTGCGGTTCATTCTGGTTGCTCAACTCGACGCAAGGGGCGCTGTCAACGCCGGATTGTCCTGGTGGCGGAGTGGGAATGTTCGGTTCCGTTGATATAACCTCGTCACCGAAAAAGACAGGCATTTATTGGCCTAAAGCCACCAAAAGCGATATCATATTTGCCACTGACACCAAGATGGATATCTAAAGATTGCCCGTCTGTAGTTAGTAGCATGCACAATTTAGTGTATCACGTTTTAAACATTACCACAGTACGTCAATACATAAGCTTTAGGCTAGATTGGACATTATCTTAAAAAAAGGTGAAGTCAAAATTGTATGAAAGCCAAGAAATTTCAGACGGAAAATAAATTGGAAAAGTTCTGAACAAAATTGGTTTAGAGAATAGTGCAGTTCTTGTGTTCCCCACGGCAACCTAAAGCGCTGTTTTTTACAGTGTACGAAAAATGCTCCGAACAAAAATATTTGATACTATTGGCTATCATTCTTCCAAGTAAATTAATTTAGCTCAAACAATGGTCCCAATAAAAAATGGTAAAGGTACGATATTGACCTATAAGGCATCACAGGGTTAATGCCAGAAAGTTATTTAAGTTGTAGTACCTTATCAAATGTACTAACAAATACACGTGCGCCAAAGTTTAGAAGCACTTGAAGGTTTAGAAAACTGTGTTCCATGAATATAGAAAGAATGGACAGGTTAAAGGTTCAAATGACATTACAAAAATATATGGACCGTTGCCTAAGCATCGCATGAAGAGTTGGGTTCGATGTAAGTTTCCGATAAACATTCAGTGACAAGGGACAAGGGACTGTGAGCTTAGTTCAGAAAGCGATAAATAAAAATGGATATATAAGTATATCCCCCTACTACACTATAAAACATTCGACCTGCTACGCGATGCATAAATGAGCCAAAGAGACTATTTCTTACACCGATATAGCACCTGAACTATTGAGCCCATTCATTCGGACGCTAGCGTTTAACCAATGCAGTCTATATAAAAAATATCTTATAGTTAATTCAGAAAAGTATCTCGTGTGTGAACGTAGATATGCAATCGCTGGAGATCCAGCTACTTCTGTGGGTTTTAGTGTGTTACAACTTCAATGCAAAGGCAATGAAACCTGCGGTCTCTACCAATTTAGTTACCAGCAAGAACTACATCAATACCAAACTTGTGCTGGAAAGCACCAGCCAATTCAGCTTGCAATACATTAGCAAAAGTAATAATCTCTTACACATTTTCTTAAGTTACAAAGCTCTGCAATAATTTCTGGTTGATTTACTAATGAAATAAAATATAGGCTATTCGGAAGGCACTGCCAGAATCGCTTGCAGTACGGTTTGCGCATCTAATACCAAGTGTCAAGCCTTTAATTTGTACCCTACGGATTCGCACTTCATTTGTGAGTATCTGCATGAGAATTTTTGCTTCCCGCGGCAAAGAATGGCGCTTCAAGCCTGGCCCGGAGGGACCGTCTGGGACAAGTTACAACCGGGAATGACTAAAGCTTGTATTGACCAGAAATTCGCGAATCAAGCCAACACGACTTATTGCGGAATTGGACGGTTTGGTTGTAGGAGTGTTTGGCCTAATTGCGACACTTGCGTAAAAACTTGCAATGATTGCAAGAGCGTCTATTCCAAATCTGGTAAACTATCGATATTCGAGTTGCATTTAAAATAACAAAATATGGGGTAAACTGTCCCAATCTGATTAAATAACAGGTCCTTACAACTGTACTCTGTGGCCTGAGGATGCTTTCCATCCCCCCATTTTTGCCTTTTGTATGGACAAGGCAACCTATTTAATTAAACGACAGATCTATTTCTCTTGGCAAGGAGACTATGCATGGCCAAATTATCGCATGTCCTTCCCAGATATGTTTCGTCTGTGCAAACTCCAAGTTTACACGACCTTAGATTTTGACTTTAGAGCATCCGATGGCACGAAATATTCTGTCACCTATAAAAACTTCATGATCGATTCCAGCGGCACCTTAATGAACATGACGTTCAAGTCCGGGGATGACGGTTTCAACATAGGAAAAACCCCACTCAAGCCTTCCCCTTGGATCAAATCCAATTCTTATTGTGGGTCCTTTTGGCTGCTCAATTCTACTCAAGGAAGTGCAGCAACGATGTACTGTCCCGGAGGAGGAGTCTACATATTTGGGGACATCCACGGTGGATCTTGGCCTCGTAGGTCAGGCATTCGCTGGCCTAAGGCTGCATCTGCTTATAAAACTGTTATTTCCGCTGAAACCAAAATGAATCTGTAGTACAACTATTTTAAATCAATCTGTTGTTTTTCAGAATCACCGTGCGCTTTGTATACTTTCACGCTAACAAAACTAGAAATTTCCCAGCTTCCGATTCTAAACAATTGTATCTACCACACAAATAAACCTAATAGCACATCCTGGAACTCCTCTTAGTAATACATATGAAGTGAAAGAATTCAACGTTACGTCGAACCACTATAATATCCAGAAACCCCTTCACTTATATTAATTCAGACCTTTAATGCTTTTCATAATGCGGCTAAATTTCTAACGCCGAAATTGAAGTCGCAGTCAATCTTGCTCAAACATTTGCCTACTGTTCGGTCGGGCAACAGTGGATCGCAGAAAATCGTTTAGAAGTGTCTATTTCGTATAAAACACTAAAAACAGTTCGATACAATGCGTTACAAGGGAAGACAGGAGGAATTAGTTTCCGATAAGCGTTAAATAAAGTCTTTGCACGGACAGGGGAGTCAGATTGACTTCGGAAAGTATTAAATATTGGGGATCGTATAACGACTACGCACGTAATCTGGGATCCATAACGAACCAGTGAACATTACCTAACACTGTTATATCGTCCTTTAACCCATCTTCTCGTCCCATTCTACGGCTAGCATTCCTTCAGAACAGTCTGTAAATAAGCCTGTAATAGTAAAGGTTCCCAACAACTTGCTAAGGTATAATATAACTAAACAACGATTTAGTGATGAAATTACTGAAGATCCAGCTATCTCTCTGGGTTATTACGTGTTACAACTTCAATGCCCACGCGACAAACTTAGAGCCTGCTGCAGCGGGCTGGACCAACTTGATTACCAGCAAGAACTACAGCAACACCAAACTGGTACTCGAAAGCGGAATTCCATTTAAGCGGCAATATTTCAGCAAAGGTATGGAAATATTGCAGAAATTTGAAAGACATTTAATTCCATTTTTTTGGTGGGCGGGCCAAAAAGAATGGTATTCGGAAGGTACTGCCAGAATGCTTTGTGGCAAGATTTGCGCATCTAATGCCAAGTGTCAAGCCTTCAATATGTACCCTACGGCTTCGTATTACGTTTGCGAATCTCTGCACGAGAATTTTTGTTTCCCAAGACAAAGACTTGCTTTGCAAGCCTGGCCTGGAGGAACCGTCTGGGACAAGTTACAGCCAGGAATGACTCGAGCTTGTATTGACCAGAAATTCGGGAATCAAACCAACATGACCAATTGCGATATTGGACGATTCGGTTGTAGGAGTACATGGCCTAATTGCGACACCTGCGTGAAAACTTGCAATGATTGCTCGACTACATATTCACTGACTGGTAAAAAAAATATTTGAGTTGCATTTAGAATTTTAAATTATTAGTAAGCTGGCCCAACCTGACTACTCAATAGGTCCTTACAACTGCACTCTGTGGCCTGAAGATGTTTTCCGTCCACCCATTTTTGCCTTTTGTCGGGGCAAGACAACTTTTTTAATTAAAAGGCCGATCTATTTCAACAAACATGCTGGAAGCTACTATGTTGGCTCGACAAATTATCTCATGTCCTTTCCGGATATGCACCGGCTGTGGAAACTACAAGTTTACAACACCTTAGATTTCTCCTTCAACGCAACCGATAAAACGCAATATGTAGCCACCTATCAAAACTTCGTGATCGATTCCAGAGGCACGTTAATGAACATGACATACAAATCGGGCAATGTACATGGAAACGATGGTTTCAAACTTGGAAACAATCCACTCAAACCTTCCCCTTGGGTCACAAGAAACTCGAAATCCAATTGTGGTTCGTTTTGGCTGCTGAATTCTACTCAAGCTGCAGGAACGAAAGATTGCCCCGGCGGGAAAGTCAACATGTTTGGCGAAGTCGGACATCGGAATAAAACAGGTATCCGCTGGCCTAATGCTACAGATGCTGGTAAAACCCTTATCTACACTGATACGAAAATGAATCTATAGTACAGCTATTTAAAATTCTTTGCTATATTAAGCACAATTCGATTGTTTATTGTTGGTTTTCACGCTTACAAGTCTAATACACTCCAAAAAACTGGATTCCACCTTAAGCAATATGAAAGGAAAGATGTTATAGTCGAACCCTCAAATTTCAGAATACACTCACTTATCTTACTGCAGCTCAATCATGCTGTAACATACTGCGTCCAATGTTTTGACTTGTCACTGAAGTTTCTTTTTACTCAATTAAATTTGCCAAATATTCGGTCAGGCACCGATTGATCGCAGAAAAGCGTTTACGGGTGCATAAAACTGCTCCAAACAGTTCGATATAATGTGTTGCATGGGAAGACAGGAGAAATTAGTTTCCGATAAGCGTTAAATAACGGTTTTGGACCGAAAAGGGTGGTCAGTTTGTGTGAACTTATCCTACTGCAAAATCGTAATTTAACCCATTTTCTCCTGACATTCTAAGTCTAGCGTTCCTCCAGAGCAGTCTGTTTAAGATTACATTCCCAACAACTACTTGCAGTGAACAAGAAACAGCGATTCACTAATGAAATTACTCGAACTCCAGATATCTCTTTGGGTTTTAATGTGCTACACCTTTAATGCACACGCGATAAACTTACAGCCTGATGCAGGCTGGACCAAGATGATTACCAGCAAGAACTACAGCAATACCAAGCTGGTACTCGAAAGCGCCAGTCCATTTAAGCGGCAGTATATAAGCAAAGGTATGGAAAGCTTTAAAGAAAATGTAATAAATTTAAGGAAAGTATAACTGCAGAAATTCGAAAGCCTTTTAATTCCTATTTTTTCGTGGGCGGGCCTGAAACAAGGGTATTCGGTAGGGACAGCCACAATTGTTTGTGGCAGGATTTGTGCCAATATCCCCAGGTGTCAAGCCTTCAATATGTACCCTACGGCTTCGCATTACATTTGCGAATTTCTGCACGAGAACTTTTGCTTCCCACGACAAAGAATGGCGCTTCAAGCCTGGCCTGGAGGAAACGTCTGGGACAAGTTACAGCCAGGACTGACTCGAGCTTGTATTGACCAAACATTCGAGAATCAAACCAACATGACCCATTGCGATATTGGACGGTTCGGTTGTAGGAGTGTTTGGCCTAATTGCGATACCTGCGTGAAAACTTGCAGTGATTGCCAGGGTGTCTATTTCAAATCTGGTAAAATACCGAAATTTAGATTGTAATTAGAATTTTAAATGATTAGTGCAGTTATCTCAATCTGATTAATTAACAGGTCATTACAATTGTACTCTATGGCCTGAAGATGTTTTCCATCCACCCATTTTCGTCTCTTGTTACTACAAATCGACCTATTTAATTAAAAGAGAAATCCAATTCAACGTACAAGGAGGCTTTGTAAAGCAAAATTATCGCATTTCCTTGACAGACATGCACCGGCTGTGGAAACTCCAAATTTACAAGTGCGTCATGTTCTACTTTAGGGCATCCGATGATACAAGATATAATGGTACCTATCAAAACTTCATGATCGATTCCAATGGCTCCCTAATGAACATGACATTCAAGTCCGGCGATGACGGTTTCAATGTGGGAAACACTCCACTCAAACCTACCCCTTGGGTAAAAACGAATTCTGACTGTGGATCCTTTTGGCTGCTGAATTCTACTCAAAGAAGTGTAGCAACCATGGATTGCCCCGGTGGAGGCGTCAATATGTATGGCAAAATCTACGCCAATAATACTATCAAGGTATCAGGCATCCGCTGGCCTAATGCTACAGCTTCTTCTAAAACCATTATCTACACTGATACGCAAATGACTTTATAGTATACTATAAAGGTAAAAAAAAAATTAAAAATATAAAAAATAATTGTATACAATTATTCCAAAACTTGCTACTGAGCACAACGGTGGTGATTGCTCTATGTTTTCAGACTTAAAAGTCAAATTTGAAGTACTGATTAAAAGCTTGAATATTTTACGCGTCTTAACCCGGCCTGAAACCATTGTCAATAACAATTACAAGCCTTTTCTAAACATTTACCTCTGATTTACTGCTGATGTATGTAGCAAACTTACAAAGCCCGTGTAAGTATTCTTTGTGTGGATTGGCCTAATACGCTCGCTAATACACTCGTATCATCTAGGAACTTTTCATTCCCTTCACGTAATTCTAAATTACTTTAAAGAAATGCGTTTTTTGATAGACACGATTGAAGTGAAGAGGTCACAGAATGTGACACAGATAAAAGGAACTGGTGATAGAATGGATTAGGATTGATTATCAATTTTAAGAGTACTTTGTGTTGTAAGTTGCAATTCTTGTCCAGAAAATTTGGTAGTAAATTAGCCATACTAATTAACCTCCATACTAAGTCACCGCCTGGATAGCTTGCGGCAAGATTTACGCAAGTAATGCCACGTATCAAACCATCCATTTGTAGTCTACGGAGACGTATTACGTTTCATATATCATAGCTAATTCATTTCATGCACTTTTCATGCAGTGTTCGGGCCCTGGGCAGAACTAACTTTGGATCTTATCACTTTAACTAATGAATTATCCATAATCGCCAATTAGTTTTTACAGTGCTCGATATCCTGCTGATGATCTCAGGAGACAAAATCTGAGTCAACCTAGCACGTACCAACATGAAATTGGAAATACCCACTCTATTTCGTATGATCGAAAATCGGATGAATTAGGTAAGCATCACGAGCGTTACCTTATGCGGAAATGTTAAAACCTTTTTTATTACGTCTGTATCACACAGGAGAGCACGAACCAGGTGGCATTAAGGTCAGTAAGTATTTTCCCGACGATGTCTGAAGCAGATTAAATAGCCTTCAACTTCACTTACATGGCTATTTATAAAGCAGATGATAATCGCTCGCTGAGTGTGACAGGAATGATTTAAAAGCCCCCCAAACTACCGGGAGCTATGCTATTCATTCTTTAGTAGTGATTCACCAGCTAAAAGAGTCGTATGCACAGTACAATCTATCTGTACACTCTCCGCAAATGACGGGCTTCTTCGGAAACTTACGCGAGATATGGCCACAGGTTAGTGGGTATATTCATTAATTTTTCTAAAAAAAAGAGAGAACCATCCTAAATGGTGAATTTAGGCTCTAGGCGCCATGTGTTCATCTTTAGGGTACCTGACATTGGGAGCGGTTCGAGTGTGGTCGTCCCCTGGATTGCCCTCTTTGTTTGAGTCGGGAAGAGTTCCTGGCTTGGATCGTCATATTGATGAACCCTGGATAGGTTGTTTCATTTCCAATTCGAATCGTGTTTTTCTTGAACTTAACTGTTATTCTGAACACCCTGTCGTTTCGCCATGGGGCAATGCAGCGGCTACCCCGGAGCTTAGCGCCATAGCTGGGGCGTTACTGGTAACATGGCCGTTGCAAAAGTACGGCCGGAAGTGGACAATGGTGGCGCTGGCGTTTCCGTGGATTTTGGGGTTTCTGCTGATTGGGTTTGCCCAAAACAGAGCTATGATCTATGCCGGACGAGTGTGTGGAGGGTTGATGAATGGGATGATCGCACCCTCAGCTCAAGTCTACGTAAGATTGATTAAAAAAAGCTGGCATCAGTCGATGGTATTCCTTTCTCCTTTGAATCTTAATAGATCAGCGAATGCTCATCACCGGGTGTACGGGGGGTAATGGGATCCGCCACGGCTGTGGGCCTAGGCATGGGTACCCTAATCTGTTTCGTGATCGGCGCGTACGTGCCCTGGGATTTGCTCTCATTTACCTTGGTTATTTTCCCTACCATCTTTGGCCTCGCCGTGGCGTGCTTGCCGGAGTCGCCGGTTTGGCTCTTGACCCAAAAAAAGGACACGGAAGCCAAGAAAGCGCTACAGTTTTACCGCGGGACGTAAGGCCATGCAAAACAATTCTATTAAATAAAATAAAAAATAACTTCCTAATCCTAAAGATCTATGGCTCATAGATGTATTAGTGTGGAAGTGGAATTCCAACGCATGAAAGACAACGTAGAGCAGACGATGGCAGTGAAGAAGACTGGCCGCTTCCGCGACGTCTTCCAAGGTTCTGCCATGAAGCCTCTAGGGATCTCAATGGCCTTGATGTTCTTCCAACAGTTTGGTGGAATTGAAGTGGTCCTACTCTACACCGTGAAGATCTTCGAGACGGCCGGCAGCACCGTCGACAAGCATACGGCCACCATCATCATAGGCGTCGTCTTATTGGCTTGCATAATCGTCTCCGCCTACGCGGTGGACCTTTATGGCCGCCGGATACTTCTCATGGTATCTGGCGTTCTCATGGCCCTGCCTATGTTCGCTATAGGGACATTTTTCTACATGAAGGAACTGTGGGGTGATCAGCAGGCCGAGGAAAGTCTAGGGTGGCTGCCTTTGGCGGCCTTGATCATGTTCGTAGTAGGATTCGCCACTGGTTTTAGCAGCGTTCCTTTCATTGTTATGGGGGAACTGTTCCCTGTTCGGTACCGACACATCTTGAGCCCCATATCCTCCAGTTTTGATGTCTTCTACACCTTCATTGTCGTACTATCTTTCCCCAATGTGTCGGTCGGACTCCACCTCTACGGAGCCTTTTGGTTTTACGCTTGCTGCTCCGTCCTGGCGGTAGTCTTTGTCTATTTCTTTCTACCCGAGACCAAAGGCAAAACCTTGGAAGAACTGGAGCACTTGTTTGACCCTGACGTGCCTGGACTAAAGGAACTTGGCAACCCAAGTGAGGAGAGTGACTCTCGTCAAATCTCGGTTCATGACCCCGAGATGGCACCACGGAGGCGTTTTAGCATGTCCTTGAGCGCCACGGCGGCGGCGACTAAAACTGCCGCTTTGGCAGCCCGAAAGACTCTTCCCGTGTGAACTTCAGTGTTCTCTGTCCTTTGCCTCCATTTTTATATAATTAACTTACAATCTTTGGCCCAATTTTATCCTAAAAAGTTGCTTTGGACGTTTCAAAAATCCATGCAACCTATTTTTAAAATACACAAATTGTACACGTTACACAAATCAATTCTAAATAATACACCGGGTGGTTATAATTCCGACGTACGAAAGATATTCCGACACGCCCATTTCGAAGTCTTTTTTTTCTACAAAACTCCAAAATTCAGAGATATATTTAATAGCGAGATTAATTTTGGATTCTTTATTTAGAGGCATTTTTGTGCGTTGAAGTTACAACTAGAGTAAAATCTTCGTATTTTGTTCAGTTTTTAACAAAAACGAAATCTTGGACTACGTCGTCGATAACAGACGCTATTCGGTAGTTGTGGGATTCCATAAATGCTGCCATATTCTCAGGTGGTTCTTTATTGTGTTTATATTCCACTGTTAAGGTCTAACGTATTTTAAAAAATTAGTTGATCCAAAGTAAATCAAAGATCGTTTGTCTTTTTTACTTTAATATCAACTTTCGCCCAGGGAATTGATCTTAGAATATCCAATTCGACACCTTCCACGTCTAGGCTAAAATAGTCAATGGGCGTGTCCTCCAATTCCAACGCCAATAAGATCGAATAAAACGGGAAAAACTGAAGTTCCCTCACAGGATTTATACTTTGAATTCGATCGTTACTTTGAACGATTTTCCCATATTCGTTATTATCATGAAATCTCAACTGAACGACACAAATAAATTTATTTTTACAAAATTTATGTGCTTATTTTAAAGAAATTTATAAAGTTTTAAGTAGCGTTAGAGTTTTTTGCAAAGATTTTAAGTACTTTCATAGGATAGTGTGTTGGACTAATACCAGCAGCCACAATCCACGCATTCCGGTTCTTGGTGAATAAAATCTCTAACTGACTCGGACTCGGTTCGATCAGAATTCCGCGCCAATTCAAAAACCGTTCAAAGTAAAGCGTATTGGAATAAATCTCGCCTTCAAAGACTCCTGCTTCCACATAAACTCCGTTCATCTAAACTGATACATATTTAATAATATTATTCAAGATATCTTAAGGCTCTGATTTAGCTTAACTCTCTACAGCGCGTTACAGCATACGGAACACAGGAAAGGAATCGCAGGTACAAAAGTACAAGACTTTTTTTAAGAAAACTTTTGACAGTAATGTAGATAAGACTAATATGAAAGAAAGTGCAGTTTTACTTTTTTCTTCTTGGCCTTCACTAATGAGAAAAACACAAATTAACTTTTCGTCTATGCAATAAAAAGCAAAAATTGCGAATTTAAATACTGTCATGTCCTAGACATTATTCCAGCATATTTGTAAAGAAAACAGTTCGTACGAATTGAGTACTTGATTATAAAGTAATTTTGCTTGTCGTTTTACCCGCAGAAGCAATGCGCGTTCAAATACACCCATGCAAATACCCATGCAAACACCCGTTCAAATACACCCCATGCAAAGCACTGCACGCCATCTAACGGTAGCTTGGGTATAACAAGCTAAGCTACAAACCGGAGCCTTAAACAAAATAGTGATGCTTTTTTACTTTATTTTCTAAAATTTTCGCTATAATTTCATCTTCTTTCCCTTGCGAATGGAAAGTATTTTCAGGGCGATCCAGTTGCAGCGGTTTCACGTTCGGTGGGTGTAAGAATTGCGTTCTGATGATATGCAACAAACATTCATCATCCCAATTCACTTTATTCAGATTCACATAATCTAGGGACATGCCAATTAGTAATTAATTCCCCAAAATTCTTAATTTATTTAGTTTATAGTCACGGTTTTACCATACCTAAAGTGCAATCGACTACATTTACGTTCGCTTCTTCTAGAAGAAACCGAAATCCACGATGTTGATTAATTAAAATTAAGGTAAACAATCAGAACCAGAATTAAAACGAAGAAAATAGAGATAATTCGCCGGATTCAGCGGATAATTGGCTCTCGGTGCATGTTTTACTTGAATGGAAGTAGGGGCGGGGCCTAGGAAACGACACGTTTCTTTCAGTAACTGCATTTGCGTTTCTACTACATTTTGCCCATATCACTAGATACACTGCTGCAATCAATAGCAATGCAATGGACACCACTTGAAAGAGCTTTGGTTTCATTCTACGGGACACACTGGAGAGCTTTAAACTTCCTGCTTGACTAAAGAGACGTGAATTTTAACGTTAATCCTTACACTTTGCGAAGGGCGAAATGAAGGAGATAAGATAAAAGCTTTTTAGATTAGGGTTCTGTCGAGTACAACAGCAAATGAGGGCGGTCGTAAGGCGCTACGAGGAAGGAATGCCCTTGGGAATGCATCCACGCCACGCCTACTAGTGGCGCTTCCTTAATTTCCAAGCATTCGTCTAATTCGAGCACCTTGAATGTAAAATACGCAATTTTTCAGATTCTTCTTTCTTTATAAACCAAATTTCTAAAGTAGGCTATATTATTTAGACTAATTAAAGGTTAGAGTTATGTTTCAAACATGAGCAAATATGTAATTATATACTAGAACTTTGGGAAACACATTGTTTTTCGTCAGAAGAATTTAGGTAAGCTGAATTATATGGATAGTAGATTAAATTCTAAGTAATACAGATAAAAATAATTTAAAAACCTGAGTTATTAGAATCTTAGTCATTAATTAAGGCTTACGTCAAGGGTGTCTGATTGGTTCCAGACGTAAAGAAGACAGTCTTCTGCTGCGGAAATGAGTTTGCCTAAGGCGGAAATTTGCAAAGCGACAGGATTTCGTACATGGAGACGCAGTTCTGACAAGAATTCGCCCCTAGGCATGTTATAGATGAAGAGTTTGCCATTACTCGAGGCTGCGTATAGACAATCTTGATGAGTCGTCATAATTAGAACTAAATCCCTTTAAAAAAGACTGTCATTGAGAGCTATTCTTTCAATGTAGAATTGGATATTTCTTTCCTCCCTTACTGGCTTTTGATTTGGTGTAATGCTGGAAGGTTTTCTTCCTCCGATGACCTGATGGAAATGCACCCATTTTCGTCAGAAGAAACGAGGTAAGATGCATTAGCTGCGATGCAAATGAGGGGCGAATTATGAGCTTGGATTTGCTGATGAATCCTATCTTCGTTTTTCCATTTTAGGATCAGAATTTCTCCTTCAGAAGATCCTTTTTTCGGAAGAGCCAAGGAAAAGAAAGCTTAATGAAGTCTTTAAAGGGGCGATTAAGAAGGTTTTAGTTGGGAAAAACGAACCAAAGGCGGTTTTTCCGTTATAATGAGTTACGCAGGTGGTTGCGGTTTCTGGTGCTAATTGAATTTTGCAGATTATAGCCCAGCTGTCGAATTTCTGGGCCAGAATTAGAGCATTTAAGCCGGCTATGGCGCAAATTGTCTGATCTTCTACGCGAATCAATAGAGGCTTAATCAAATAGAAAAATAATAAAATGCGGAAAGGAAAATGGTTTAATTAATTCGTAGGATGTTTTTTCCAAAGTTAATTCTTTCAAATTACTTCGAGAGTAACTGAAGAGTCTGTATGTAAATCTAAAGCCTCTTCTGAGTATACTTCACCGTTCTGGTCAATAGTTAAGAAGATAATCCAACTTCGGTGTGAGTAGCAGACAGTAATGATTCTAGAAACCGCCCAAATTTAATTACTTAAAAGCTAATTGTAAGGATTAATATACTTGTCTTCGGTTATTAAAGAGCTCAAGTTGTTGAAGCCCATGGAGGGAGCTTTGGGTAAAGGTATTTGTTTGACCAGAGAATACATATTTCTGTCTAAATCCACTATTTTTCGATTGTTATTTGCACGTATCCATAACTACGAAGGAAATCGAACTTTTTAAACTAAATAAGTGCCCAATAGATGGCGTCAGCGTGCGCTTTCGACGCTAAATTCACGAATAAAAAGAAAATCCCGTTTTTAATTCCATAAACATAATTAATTTTCATTAGCAAATCTATTCCACATTAGTAAAATAGAAATGAAACCTACTTTTTGTAGATAATGTAGCAATAACTCTTTCACAGAATGCACAGAATCAACAGATGAACTTTTGGTTTGTTTTCCCCAATACGCTTACGTCATGCGTAAAACCGGTTCGCTGGGTTTGCAGTTGACGTCATGCAAGAAGCCGGTTCGCTCCGTTAGTCCCCTCCCATGGTGATGTCATCCCCGCCTTGGAATGCATACTCGAACTTCATAACAGTGAAAATGACATATTTTAAGTTGCCTTAAAGTTGATACTGAAGCAGACTCTTCTTTTTAAGGCTTGTATTTCGTTCGATCTCTAGCCCCCGACTGCTTACAACACGTTTTTACCCCCTTTATATACCCCCTTGGTTCGGGCCTTCGTACGAGAATGTCAGAAAAGGGACAGACACGTGGAACAAACAATGTACAACATAGCAAACTCGTTTCTAAAAAAAAACCTACCGGCGACGTAGTCGCTACAATACTTGTAACTGAAAATTATAAAGGCTTTTCGAATCAACTTGCACCATATTAAGACGCAAAATCTGGACATACGAAAGCTGTATGTAAATTTAAAAGCAAGCATTTGAATCTCCCGCCGATAACTAGGTGGCGTTTGCTCGCGGTTTGGAATCCCCAGCGTTCCGCTTTGCGGTTAACCTTTTCCTTATCTCTGTAAAACCGCAAATTGCTTCCTGTTTTCCTCGTCCAATAACAAAAAGCACATTTTTTACTCTTTCTTAATACCTTCTCCAGAAGACAATAAACCGAAGATGCTCCCAGCATTTGGGAGGCTTAAAGTAATGAAAAACCGACCTTTAACCCAAAAAGTCGTAAGGTCGGACGGTAGAGGTCGGAAGATTCCGGTTTTAAGGGGCTTTCCCACTTCTCGCATCCGACTTCGGATTTTATTCCGAGCCGGACTGTTCTGCTGCAAGTCTTGGGCGTCGGCTGTCATGTTAAAAGATGTTGTGAAGCTTTCGCAGTGAAATATCCACGACTTTATCGTCATTTTAAGCCTCCCTTTTAAGAAGTTTTCTTCGCAGTTGGATTCGTGTATCCCCGGTTTCCCAAATTAAAAAAGGATTAATAACCACACATAGACACACTGCCATGGGTGAGTAAATTTTTCGACGTCGGTTCGTTTTTATACCTGGGAAAGTTGTGGTTTTTGCTTCCTTTACCGAAAAGCCAATGGCCAAGAAACTTACGTCCAAGAAGAAAAAAAGCCATTGATTTCCTTGCCATTCCCTGCCCAAGGCGAAGGGGTTTTGAGCAGCCTGAGTAATCGTTTGTTATTTCCAAGTATCTTCCAAAAAATGAATAGAAAATATGATCTAAAAACCAGCTTTTACTTTCGTCATAGGTTCGTAAGAAAGGCTAGAAAGTTCCACAATCCCGTAGCTTCCCAAACGTTCAGGAGAATTAACTATGAAGCGACAAGATGCATTTAGAAAAAGCAAATTAAAGACTGAAATGAGATGCAGCGCTGTGATGCGGCATGTTAAAGCTTAAAACACACGAAGAAGTTATGACGTCACGAGAGTAGTTTCCTCGTCCCAATAACGCACAACCTCCGTGTGTCAACGCCTTTTCCCAACTTGCCTTTTTATGTTGGGTCCATTCAAAAGCTAGTCAGACAGTAAGACTTTCGTCAACTATTTATAGCCCTAATGGAAACCTCCACCAGCTTCCCCCTTTCTGCCGGCTTTTATATGCGTCTGCCTTCCCGTTTGGCAAAATTTAGGGCCCAAAATTCAAATCAACTTTGAACTTTATTTAGTTATTCATCTGAAAGCTTTAAAATCCCTCCTCCCTTAATTACCCTCACTTAAGCCAGTTTAATCTTCTTAAATCTGTAGCAAATTCAGCTAAAACCAGCTCAGTGTGTTGATAACCAGCGAGATTTAAATCTTACTTCGCTAATTACCTAAATTGAAGTAAGTTTCAAGTAAATTGAAATAAAGGATGAAGTTTCAAGTAATTCACAATTAGTGAGTAGGAAATTGAAAGACTAATGCAAGTTTGTTGTAAACTGGGAGTTTTAAAGCTTTTCTTAGTCTACCGAATTTAGATTAATCACTTGAAGAATTAGTAAAGAATTAGATTAAAATAGAATGGAAATTAATTCAAATTGACGATTTTATTGTTTCATTTAGACGATTATCCATTTCGTTTACCGATTTTATCAAGTTAAGTGTAGCTCGTTTAATGCGATATAGGGTTATAAACGATGTGAAGTACCTAATTAATGGCCTAATTTGCTTAATTAATTTGCCCATATTAGTCAATTTGGTTCCATTTATCCAAGGAAGTGGTGGCTTTATGACGAGCAATGGCGTTCTAAACCTGAGATTTACGTTTTGAAGGACGTTTCTTTGGGCATTTTGAAAGCACATTTCGACGTCTGAGCATTATTATGTTGATTCAACCGGAAGTCGTTCCCCTTTTTTTTCTCAAAACAAAAAGTACTGCAAAGGGCGTCATGGGCGTCCAACCTTGGCGTTTTGCTCTTTCTGTCGTATGTTATCCACCCAAAAACCCCTCCGTAAGGTAAAGTAAGGTTGGCTTCAGGCACACCGATCTTTTTCTTCGAGCCTTCCTTGTAAAGTTCGTTTGAAAACAACATGGCCCGACTTTCTTTTCAAAAAAGCTCCCAGTGGCTTCCCAGCTGCCTTTGGAGTTGCTTTATTGTTGTGGTTCCACTAGTTTTTTGGCTCCAATTCGGTAAACTCGGTCCCGTTTCGTTTCTTTTTTCTAAAAATTCTCTAAACTTCTTTTTCTCTTCTCTTCTCTGCAATTCTGGAATAATTCCACCTTAAATTTTCCCAAATTTCCCAATTAAAAGCATATTCTCTAATGTTTCTATTTCTTCGCACATTTGTCTTAAGAAAGTTAATCCTTCGTTCTCGAAGTTAAAGTTCTTCATTCTTAAAATTTCCTCAAATTGAAAAAACATCAAAATTGAAAAAAAAACAACAAATTTTACCTCAAATTTTCATTTCGTTTTGAGGAAATAAAAAGTTCATTCCTTTTAAAAAGTGTTTATAATGTCTTGGAATTTTTCTAAAAATTTCTTGAGCTCAATTTTAATATTCTTAAAATTTCCTACAATTTCTGTGAATTGATTCTGAAGCCAATTTTCTGGGTGGAAAAATCCAAAGAAAAAATGGTGATTTTATGGAGCCAATTGGACGGCGAGCGAATAGAACCCTCAGCGACTCCCGCAGCGTTTCAAAGTCGAAACTCTCTGAAATCACGTCATTTCTCGTCTTCTTCTTCGCATCGTTACAAAGTCCCCCTTCCTGTTCGTTACGGTAAAAAAAAAAAAAAAAAAAAAAATAGAACATCGATCTGCTTGATCCTCTTTCTAAGAAGGAAATTCGAACAAGACAGTTCAAGATAGCGGAACTTAATATTTTGGGGGAAGAAATGAAAGAAACTGGTTTTATAACTTTGGGTCGTTTAAAAGCGCCGTTATTTTCGAAAGTAATGTGGAAATAGTTTCAAAATGAGTGAAATTAACTTTTTCAGGATGTAAACGTTATTATAATCGCAGTTATCTTACTGCCTTTTACCTCCTGTTTCAAAAACCAACCAATATTAATCATGCTTATTTTTGTCTTCTTTTTCTCCGTATTAAAAAGCTGCGGAAGCCAAGAAAAACAAAGATCTAGGTAAAGTGATCTCCGTAAATGTTATGTTATGTTACGTTTGGGGCCAAAGGACCTTGGCTCCAAGTTTTCATTACCTCAAATGTAGTCCCATTAAGTTGTGTAAACATGTAAATTGAGCCGAGTGTATCGTTTGACTTTGTTTATTGTAGGAAAGACGACGTGCCAGGCCTGCAAGAAGAAATGCAGCGGCGAAGTTCTACGTGTGCAAGAAAAGTATTTCCATATAAGCTGTTTTAAATGCAAAGGTAAGCTCTGTTTTCGCTATTTTCTGTTTTCACTTTGAATCACTTTAATTGCTCAGGTCTTGGGGGGGGGTTAATTTACATTTTTAGGGGTTATTTTTAAAGGAAAAACATGAATATTGCCATATTAATTCGTTATTTTTGTGTTTTTAGTGTGCAATTCGTCGTTGGCCCAAGGCGGCTTTTTCTCGAAAGACGCCGACTACTTTTGCGTGGCGGATTATCAGCGTTTGTTCGGAACTCGCTGTGCAGCTTGTGGCGATTTCGTGGAAGGAGAAGTCGTGACGGCGTTGGGCAATACTTATCACCAGAAATGCTTCACTTGCGCACGTTGCAGGTGAAAATTCACGTTTGGCTCTTGAGGGGCCGTGTTTGTGTGGTGGAAGAGCTTTCCAATCTCTTTTTGACACCAAAATGACCTCCAATCTCGCTCAAATTGTCCGTTTTTGGTTCATTCTATGCCAAAATTGGGATTATTAGTGTCTGATTAAGCTTGTTTAGAAGATTTTCAGTAGATATTTCGTTTCATTACATGTCTTTAAAGCTAGAGAGGCAGTTTTAAAACGATAATAAGAATATAAAGAATAAGAGGAAAGAGAAAAAATTCTATAAATAAGATATTAATAATTTGGGGGGATATTGTTTTTAGGCAACCGTTTCCGGCTGGTGAGCGTGTGACTTTCACAGGCCAGGAATGCCTTTGTTCGAAATGCTTGCAAATTCCGATTATTGACGCGCAATCGCCCACTCAGCCTGCCTCGCCCACTTCCATTGCCACTGGCGCTAGTAAATATTAGCCTTTTTTGTTTTGATTGTTATTGTTATTGTTTAAGTAAGTCCACTTAATTTCTAACTTTTTTTTGGAACCGTTTATAGAATGCAGCGGGTGTAGCGAGGAATTAAAGGAGGGACAAGCCTTAATTGCACTCGATAAACAATGGCATATTTGGTGCTTCAAATGCACGTCCTGCTCCGCGTTATTACACGGAGAGTACATGGGAAAGTGAGTTCTTAATTCATTCCTAATTAAGTTAATCTTTTTACAGCTTCATTATAGAAATATCCAACATTCTCGAATAGGATTCGTAAGAAATGCATTGACCATTTGATGTATATTAAATTAATGGGTATTAAGTTAGAATTTGGATCTAAATTGACATAAAGTTCAAATCCAGCCTTTGGGGAAATTGAGACAGTCCCTTCGTTAGACAGTCATTAGTATTAAAAATCGTTTCAAGCGTTTCAAGATGCGAAACGTCTCCTGTTGACCGAAACGAAGCTCAAATGGATCGAATTTCATATTTAGTTGGAATTTAGTAGGATATTTCGTAAACTGATCATGGATTCTCGTTTCGTTCACAGGGATGGTCTTCCATATTGCGAGAAGGACTACCAAAAGCAGTTTGGAGTCAAATGTGCTTACTGTCAACGTTACATTGCGGGCAAAGTGCTCCAAGCAGGAGAGAATCACCATTTCCATCCCACTTGCGCCAGATGCTCCAAATGTGGAGATCCGTTCGGCGATGGCGAGGAAATGTATGTTCAGGTAACGTATAAAACCCGCGAGCTGTTTTCCAACCCGTCGTCACCTTAATTACATCCTTAAATCCTAAAAATCGCTACATTTTTTAAAGCTAAGGGAAAATGAAGAGCTTTACCTATGAAAACTCATTGATTTCTCGCCATTTAGGGCACTGCAATTTGGCATCCTCGTTGCGGTCCCGGTCCAACCGCCAATGGCTCCCTTCTCAATGGCTCCGCCCATGAAAAAGAGCATAAAGAGTTTGATCGGATGAGTTCCTCGGCTGCTAGTGAAACTCAAGTAAAAAAAAAAACTGC
Organism: Lepidurus couesii; assembly: GCA_022832235.1. Classification (NCBI taxonomy): domain Eukaryota; kingdom Metazoa; phylum Arthropoda; class Branchiopoda; order Notostraca; family Triopsidae; genus Lepidurus; species Lepidurus couesii. The sequence continues at coordinate 40,222 of JAGJRP010000112.1, forward strand.
TAGCTAAAATATGTTCCTTAATTTATTTTATTTTATGTATTTTTCATTTGTTTTCTTATGGAGTTTTTCAACTTTTTTCAACCTTGTCATTGAAAGTTTTTTTTTTGTACATTTTTTAAAGGTATTTTTTTTTAATTGCTGCAGCTTGGAAGGATTTGAGTTGATTTTTGAGATTATTTCATGCATTGTTTTCTCTGTTGTGGTTGTTTTTCGTTTTTTCCCTCAGTTTTCCTTACGTTCGCACACCCCCAGCATCAACGGATCCCCGAGTCCTTATAATAGCCTGCATAGAAAGGTTGTTTTATTTTTTCCTTATCATTATTTCTGCTTATTTTTGGCGTACATTTGTATTCCCACTTGAATTTTCTCATTTTTCTCGATTTATTTACGATTTGAAGTAGCAGTAGTAGTAAAGGTCCATGATTTATTAATTTCTATTTTTGGTTGGGGTACAAAAGTATTCTTCAGGCAACCGCACACTAAGTCCAGGCTTGATTCTACGCGATTATCCGGGCAAAGCCAGTCCGTTTGAAGACATTAGCCGGATTTACACGTATAGTTACTTGGCCGCTGAACCCACGCAAGGCTATTTGAAGAAACCCATCGATCCTTATGATAAACCGCCTAAAAGTCCGCACTTCCATCGGCCGGTATCGGCACCCACGCCTGGTCGGCGTGTCAATACCTTGCCTTTCAAGTAAAGACTTTTAAAATAGGAAAATAAATTTATAAAAAAAACAATAATAATTTAAGAAATTAAAAAATAATTTAAAAAATCGTTTTGGGGTTGTAGATGGAAGTCGTCGACGAAACAGGGCATGACACAGCTCCTGGACTCGATTGAGCGGGAAACGCCTCGTCCCCGGTCGCCACACATGAACAATGAAGAGCCCATCGAATTAGCGCATTATCCCAATGCCGGGAAACCCAAACCGGAAGAGAAGCCACGTATCGAGCGCGATGATTTCCCGGCTCCGCCCTATCCTTACACGGACCCGGAACGCCGACGACGTTGGTCCGAAACTTACCGAGCTGTCTCGGGTTCCGATGGCGAAGGCGACGACGAAGCGAACCGCGACATGGTTGACCGCGCCAACGACCCTAAACTGGCGGTAAATTTTTTTAAACTGTATTATGCTTAGGTTTTACTGAATTCATTCCGTTCTTCTGTCTCATTTGTAAACTGTATTTTGTCTAGATTTTCTTGAGATTTTTTCGTTCTTCGATTTCATTTTTTTTTAGTTACTTTGTTTCTTTCTTTCGGACTCCGGACCCCGACAGGAGGACGTCTAACCTAACCTTGTGACCTATTTTTAATACGGCTTAAGCACTTTCGTATCTCGTTGGCGCTTAACCAATGAACAGAGACTTTTTAAACACGAAATGCTATTGGTCTCTTGAAAGATTATGAATCTGGCGTCCTTCTGTCGGGGTCCGGCGTCCTTCTGTCGGGGTCCGGCGTCCTTATGTCGGGGTCCGGCGTCCTTGTGTCGGGGCCCGGTGTCCTTGTGTCGCGTTGCGATTTTTTTTCCGAATTTAACTGACGTAAAGTCTTGCGCCTGCTGTCGGATTCACTATTTACGTTCTTTCTTACATTCCCTTGGCGTTGCCTTAGTTCTGTAGCATTTCTTTGGATTAATTCTTTTACTTTGTGTTTCCGTAGAAAGAAGAAAAAGAATTGAGCAAAATTGCGACCGGAATTGGGAAAGTGTTCCTGCAAAATGTGAAGGAAAGGGAAAAGTTTCGGCAATGGAAAGCAGCTAACGTGGATCCAAGGAATGCCTCACGTACTCCTTCAGCTAATAAGGTATACGCTAATTAATTAACGTTTTCCTTTTCGTTTCTACAGGGTAGTTAGCGAGTGTTGAAGATGATCAACAATACGCGTTTTTCTTTGCAGGAACCTCCGTTGAAGCTGAGATATGGTTGTGCTGTGAATGCTTCGCCTTCCAGGGTTTTGGATCATCCCAAACCGTTCGAAGAAGACGATTTGGTTGACCAGTCCTCTTCCTTTAGGTCCTCCATGGGCCGTTCCGTTGGAACGATCCCTTCTTACAATGGTAAAAAAAAAAAAAAAAATTAAATATACTTTTTTTGTTTATTCATTTAAGTTTCTTTCTGGTATTGTCTCCAAATTTCGCACTAAAACCAATAACTACATACCTAGTCTGTGCTTTTTACGTGTGCCGCCCGCTTTAGACACTTGATTATATGATCTTCACTTAATCTTCACTAAAAAAAACACTTGGATCAGTATTCCTAAGAACACCTGCTCAGTTTTGTTCAAATTTAGTTATTTTTTTATTTCGACTGGGGATTTTCCTTTTTTTTTTTAGTATTTTCAGTATCTGTCCTTGTTGTGAATGTTTGACGTTTGATATTTTTTTCTTGTGGATTTTTAAAAAACTCCAGTTGTACCCCATTCCCGCAACACGCCACGTCCAGGTTACACCTTACCAATGAAAGCTTGTACCTTGCCTAATGAGATGCGTCACGTGCCACCTGATTATAACGTAAGTTTTTTATTAGTATTATTTTTTATTTTTTTTTTTCTTATAAAAAAAAGTCGAGATCTGGAAATTTCTTGGCTACAAGATCCCCAAGGTACGTGATTCTATTTCTAAGTGTTGCTTGGCATGGCTTGTTTGCTTGGCTTCGGTATTTTTCGTAACTGAATTTCCTTTTCTGTTTTTTTTTATTTTTTTTTATTTTACTTTTTGAAGATTAAAATGTTCCAGACTGTGAATTAGCAAAAATTTCTTAAAATTTCTATCAACTTTGTTGTCTTTTTTTGCGCGCAATTTTTTCTTCGGGGGAAAAAAAACCTAGTGGTAAGCAGTCTCCGATATGTACCCAAACCGGGTTATGGACTGGCTCCTACTCCCCGATCCCATACCTTCACAGGACCACCGGTAAAATTTGAATTAGATCATGACATTTTTTTATGGTTTTTAAAAAAATCGGTTAGTAACAATCGGTATGTGGTTTTTTACCGTTTCGATCGGTTTTTTGTTACTTGAAGGTGAAAATGTGTTGGGGAATTTAATTTTTTTAATTATGGGTGTTAATTAAATAGAGGATTTGCATGTTTCCATAGGGGGACTATTCCTTCAGTGGTTTGGGTGATAAAACGCACAGTACCGAGTTTGGCAGCAAGCAATCTGACAGTAAGTCTTTTCTTCCGCAGCTGATTTCTTAAGTTATTTATTTTTATTTATGAATTTTCGACTTAATTGGAAGAGCAAACCTGCCTTACTTAGCTTATAGATTAGCCAGTTAGTCTCGCAAAATGCAAATTTAATTTTAAATTTGTTTAGCAGTTTTTATGTATTTCTGCAGCAGTTGTAAGCAGTAATTTCAATTCATGTCATAGCGATCGCGAATTTCGGCAGAAATTCCCTTTCGGGTTTTGCATTGATTTGAGTAAGGAATTTGCAGAATAGTCGCAGTAATTTCGATTCAAATTATTGCTGCAGTAATATGTACATTTATTCAGTTATTCTCAACTGATTTCTACGTTCATTACATTCATTATCGAGTAATTGTGCAGTAACGTGCTCTCTGAAATGTTAGATTTTAGCAATTGTGCAGTAATTTAATTCTTCCGACCTTTGAAGGCAGTTTTTCTTAACTATCCATGTTGTGTACCGAACTTATTTCAGTTCGCTCATGCTTAGAATGGCTAATCTCACTGTTTGTCACTCTTCGTGCGAAATGGGGACCTTAAAATAATGACCCGAAATACTTACCTAGAATCTTCAAGTTCTAAATGAATGGAACTCGATTTTCTTTTAAAAACCCACTTTTATTTTCTTAAAAAAAATTAGTTTCGGTGACTTCTTTGTCGGAAGTAGATCGTCGAGGCACGGATTTACGCAGTTCAGCCACGTATTCCAGCAATTTGGGGAGTGGTCGGCGGAATGGCTATCCAGTAACGGGAAGCGGAATCCCTTCCTCCTCGATTCCTTTCCAGAGTCATCATCATTTGAGGCGTTCCTTGCCCAATATGTCGCATTCGATGTATCAGATTCATTTGGCACACACTTCCACGGAACCCCCCAAGATTTACCCCGCCCATTTACTATCAACGGGCAATTATCGTCTCCCAGCTGACGTGGATCGTTGCCACCTTGAAGTAAAAAAGGAGAATTTTTTCTTAATTCTTCCACTCGATCCTAATTATTCATTAAAATAATTTCATTCATTGGTATCCCTAAACATTGAAAATAACGGTATGATAAAAGTCCGCAATTCAGATTCTGTACTTTAAGTAGGTGATCTTTTCTGTCAACAGATGGCATTGACGTCTGACATCAGTGCCATCTTTTGTCAAAAAATCAACTACTTGAAGTACACCGTGGGCCTTGACATAAGATGGAACAATTTTTAAAATAGTAATAAAATGTAACCAATATTATTTAAATTTAACCAATTCTATTTGAAATTTAAACAAATTGTATTTAGATAATTGAGCCAAAATGGTCAGTCTACTCATTTTTTTTTTTTATAGCGCCATTTGTCGGATGCGGATTTTGAAGACATGTTCCATATGACTCGCACGGAGTTCTATCGCTTGCCGGAATGGAGACGCAATGACATCAAGAAGCGGACTAAGCTTTTCTAGAAAAAGAAAAAAAGAGGAAAGAAGGGGAAGGGAATCGACACGAATTTTATTTCGAAAAGGCCAAGTTTTTAAAGCGAAAGAGGAGTGGTGCCTCAACTACCCCAAGAAAAAGAAGAAGAAAAAAGCGATTGGAATTCGAGGTTCTGGGACCTCTTTTTTCCAGCGCGAAGATTTTCCAAAGTGCGGAAACCAATTGGTATTTTTAAAATGAAAGGGAGAGAAAGGGGGCGGAGCCTCTGAAGGTTTGAATTCTAGTTTGGAAACAGGAAAAGAAAGAAAAACGAACAGGGCAAAGGTTATACTACAGTTTGGTCTGTACTGGTGCGCACTTTTTTCTTTTTTAGTCACATTAGCGAGTTATATATCTTATGTATTTAACCACTTTAAGGGGGGCAATACTTTTTATGGAAGCGGAATTTTTTCTAATTTTTTTACATTTCTTTTTGTGATGAGAAAGAAGGGAACTAAAAGGAGAAAGGCGTCCATTTTTAACTAGTGAGTTTTGACTCCAAATCTCAAGACTGCAGCTATATAAGCCTATCGGCATTTTTTGTCTTTTTTTTAATTAAGGAAAAAAAAATTATTTTGTAATTTACATTCTCGTGCAGCTCGATGGCAAACTTTCGCTCACTTTTTTCTAATTTTTGAAAAGTTCGTTCTGAAGAACCAAAGGACACGTAACAATTGACAGCTTTTTGGGGGGACTGCAACAATGCCTATTAGGTTGTGGACTTCTGGTAGAACTAATTCAAAGCGTTTTGATTTAATTTTTTTTTTTTAATTTTCTGAATTTTTAATTTAAATGGAGTTAAGACATCACTTTATGTATACCACAGAAAATTCTAAGCGTTTTTGAAATGTTCACTTTCTTGGGGTTCTAACTATAACGTTTTAATTATTTTTAAAACCCTTGGTCCCCTTTATGAAATTTAGTTTTAAGAACAATGAGTGGATCCAATTTTTTTTTAGTTTTTTTTTTTTTATCTTGTTGGCAAGGGTTAAAAAGCAAACACAAAATTGTTCAAAACTCGTCCCTAGTCGCTGCCTGAGTTTTTCCGTTTTATCCTTGGAATTGGAATTCGAAATTCTTTTCTATGTGGGGGGGGGGAAATAAGAAATTGTATAATTTTGTTTTTTATTTTTCCTTCCTTTTTCGCTGTGACCATAACGCAAGTCCTTTTTCGCCAAAGCTTTAGAAGACAATACACCAAAAAAAAGCCAGATTGTATCAGCCAAATGACCTCGTGTGGGTACTTTTATTACTTTTAAGTGTTAACATAAAATAGTATGTTGACAAAAGTTTCGAGACGAGCCCTTTTCGAGAAATCTTGTCCCAAAGTCCAGTGACTTGATTTGGGACATTGTGCTGCTACAGCAAACTGTGGTGACAAGTGGTACTTTTCAGAAGCAAAACTAGCGTGGAAACTTTGCCGGCCATTAGCTACGTTTCTTTATATAACTTTTGTTACGCCAGGCTTGCGCGACAAACAATAACAAACATCAGCGCCATCTGTGACCGCTTTGCACCAATGAGCGAAGGAAGATGGGAGCCTTAAAGCGTTAGCATTACATTTGTGGTTATGAAAGTTTCGTTAGACGGAGAACCAGGAAAGCGAATTCCGGTAGATCTGTTTGGGGAAGATTTGTAAGTACCCAAGATACTTAACTTTCCACCAGGGCAATAGGTGGCGTTTTGGGGGTCCAGCAACCAACACGATCCGCATCCAAAGGTATCGTTCTTGACAGTAACATAAGGGATCGTTCCCAATGGTTGCCCATTTAGATTAAAGATGTCGCCGGGAGGTAAAGAAGTGTTTGAATTTGTCTTTGAAAAAGCGAAGGTCATGGATGACAAATTCCCCATGGCATCGATGTAGGAGTTATCGTAAGTTGAATAATATTCTTTGCCGAGTGTGTTAATAAAGTAAAAAGAGAGTTTCTTGTAGACTCCCAGTTGGTATAAGCGGTTTATATCGGGGAAGGACATCTGGTACATCAAAACGTTCCATCCAAGCGTGATGTCGAGTCGTCGTCGAATTAGACTTGTTGAAGCGTTATTGCATAGAGCAAGTATCGGAACCGAATCTGGTCCGTCTCCATTGGGCCAGAGGGTGCATGCTAAGAAAGGAAGGTCTGAATTAATTTCTTTTGAATTTATTTAATTGGACTGTGTTGATTATACGGGTACTATTCCGTGCGTAGCAATCAAGGCAAGTTTGGGTGCAGTTGGAACACAAGGGCCATGTTCCGAAACATCCAGGTCGCAAAATCGCGCAAGTACTTTGATTCGTCAAGGCCATTTTGGTTTCCAAGCAAGATTTCTGCGTGCCAGTACGTATTTTGTCCCACATGTAACTGCCCGGCGAGCTCGTGTAGGCTTTCCTGGTGGTATCTGTGCATAAATTGTCGGATAGCAGGTCGCAGGAGTAAGAAGTGTTCTTATCGTAGAAGTTAAAGGCATTGCATGTGTGTTCCAATGCGCAGTAATAAATACATTTCTGCATAGCGGAAGTTTGGGACATTCCTACAAAATCGAGTAGATTTATGGTTTCAAAAGGTATACATTAGTTTCAATTAGAGCTTTTTCCAGGAGTTCTTAAAGTATCACTCTCATTATTATTATTATTATTTATTGCAACATATAAGGCTTTATAAAGCCTCTTTGTAAACTATTTATCTCTACGAATATCTATCTCATGTTACATAACATGAAAGTAATACTTTTAGTTAGCTTAAAATTTAATATAAGTTGGTTTCAATTAATTACCTTTGGATATCAAGTGCCGTTGAGGATTATCTTTTGCTGGAATTATTACAATTTTCAAACCGGTGTAATATTCATTAGTAGCAAACCTTGTCCACGATGCTTCAGCATCGCACTCTGCAACACCTTTCCAAACGCAGCAATACATAATTAGCAGAGCTACCGAAGTCATGTTTCCCTATTGGTGGTGTCCAGTACAACTGAACGTAATTTTACCTGTCCAAGTCCAGTCTCGGTTTCCAAGTGTAACTTTGGTACAGTGCCCTTATGTGAAATCAATCCGAGGTTATCGTCTTGATTGTTTTCTCGCTTTGTCCACTTCATGGATTCCCAGACGCCTTATATATAGTATGCGTGCGTGGGCAATGCAACTATCGGAAAGAAATACTTCCTCTGATATGGATTATTCCTTCTTATGACTACTACATTCTCAAAATTAGGTAGTAATTGTATCTTTGAATCCTTACAAGTTAGGTTATTCCGATACCGTTCGCTGGATACGATGTCACATTCCTTAGATTTCCGAGGAGCATAAAGAATGGTCCTGTAACGCCCTATGAACTGCTGTCCTACTCGTAAAAGTCTGACATTACATGGACCGGACCTGATGTAGGCAACTCGTGTCTATATATACCCCGCCTCACGTGTGTTCTTGCAGTTATTGTTCTGGTACTCGGGCAAAAGGTTAGATCGTAAATTTCGACCATTGCTCTTCTTTAGTAGCTTACCTTCTTACCTTTTCTTAGTATTTCCTTGGCTATAAATACTTAACCCGTCTTTATTGCTGAATCCTTATGTGATTTTATTGCTTTATTGAATCAGCGCCGTCTGTGATTGTTTCGCATTAATATGCCAAGGTAGACGGGAGCCTTAATACTGATAAACAAATTATATCAGAGTGAAATGAAGTGAATAGAATGAAATATGTCTATTCAAACTGTTTCTTCTTCTGGAAATGAAATGGCTTCGTCAGTATAACACGGATACACGTGTACAGATATAAATACATGTATACGTGCTGAATTTATGCTATAGAGGTCCAGTTTCTGCGCTTTTAGGCAAGTTCTTTGACAAAAACGCAGTTGAAACGGCAAAACAGTGACATTTAAACATACGCGTTTGAATGCTTTGAAAGTTCTGGTTTTCTTAACTCATCAGTTCCCCAACATCGTGCGTGTGTTTCACTGCAACATTTTTGTAAAAAGTGTAGAGCATTCTTCAAGTTTTAAGAAAATGGAAAGGATGATTCGAATTTCTTTCGTTATTGTAATACTTTCTTTGGACGCCGTTGTGGGTTTCCATGACGCAGCATGGGCAGCATTTAAGGTCCAGTAACAGTCAATGAAATATTGGATATTGGAAATTCAAATGGTTAAAAAATTTTAAATGTATGTTTTTGTAGGAAAAGTACGGGAAGAAATACTTGACTGCTGAAGAAGAGCAATATCGCAAAACGGTTTACGTCAACAATTTGCAAAATATCGTCGAATGGAATGAACGATTCGAACTTGGTGAAGTTATCTTCTCGATGGGTGAAAACGAATACAGTGATCGTGTAAGTTTCCAACTTCTTTTGTGAGTTTGTTAAAATTGAAATCTAGATTACTTTATTTTTTTACTATTTTTTATTAACTAAATTGATTTTATTATATCTAGATTAATCGTGCTGTACTAACTGTAGCTCATTAGATTGTCTTCTACCTTCTTTATTTTATATTCAATTATGTCGTTGCTCTACTAATCGATTTTATATTTTATATCGATCTAATGCCATTGCTGTGTCAGATCGATTTTAACCAAATTATTGGAGTATTATAATCAGTTATAAGGTAAGAATTGAGAATTAATAATACTAATAAATGTTTTTATTGACAGACTGAAAAAGAGTACGACGAGATGAAAAATCTTCGGTTGCCACACTCTAAGATCTTGAAAGCATTAAAAGATTCGCCATTCCGAGCACGCAAGAAAAGTCGGAAAAGCAGGAAATTGTATGGACCCATTGAACTCCGCCAAGCGCCTGTTAGCTGCACTTTAGACCTCCGTAATGATACGTGCTTAGTGCCTGTCAAAAATCAAGGAAGTTGCGGCAGGTAATAGGCCAAAATAAAAATCTATTTTTTATTTATACATTTGTATTCAGCTTTAAAAAGCTTAGTTTATATTTGAAATTTAATTATTATCAAATTATTATTATTATGGAACAAATTTAGTTGCTACACTTTCCCAGCTACCTGTGCAATGGAGTTTGATTACTGCAAAAGTGTTGGGACTAACGTTTCGATACCTTTCAGGTAATTTTCTTGGATTTCATCCATTTGTCATGTACGTTAATTCAATTATTTATTGAACAAAATTTCACTCATTTAGCGAATTTATGTATTAACATGCGTTTAAATATGCATTGATTTTGAAAAATCCTCTTAGTGAACAGCAATGTTTGGATTGCACCAAGAAGTACGGGAATTACGGGTGCGGGGGAGGATACTATGAAGGCTGTTTTAATTACTGGAAAGGGAGTAGGATCATGAAATCCTCCAATTATCCGTACACAGCTAGAGTAAAATTAGACTTGCTCTATTTATTTTTAAAAAATTAGTAACTGGCTTCTTCTGGGCCCAGGCTGGGAGATGTAAGACCTTGGCTTCTTTAGGAGTGTGTAATTCGAAGGGCTACACCGCGTTGACGTCATGGAACGAGGCTGGCATGCAAAGCACCCTTTGCACACTGAAAAAGCCAATGGCGGTCGCTTTCTATGCGACTTCTCTTTTCAACTCTTATAAGTAAACATTGCTGACGGTCATTGCATAGTTTTATTAATACTTTAAGACGTTACAAAATTGAAAAATTGAAAAAGAAGAAAGAAAAAGCCAGAAAAACAATAAATGCATGTTGTTTAGCCTAACTTATTTAGTAATGAAGAGTAGTGACATTTTAATGCTTAATTATTGTCATATAGAAAACTTGTATTTTACAGATCGGGGATTTTTACCGACCCTAATTGTCCTAACTTTCTCAAAACCGGAAGCACTTCAGCGAACCACGCGGTGACTATTGTGGGAACGGGAGTGAATGCAACTACTGGGAAGCCATTTTGGTTGATCCGGAATTCGTGGGGTACTTCTTGGGGAGACGCTGGCTATTTTATGATGGAAAGAGACACTAACATGTGCAACATTGGAGTAGACCCGTGTGTGGTTAACCTTTAAAGGTTATTTTTGAGTGAAAGATTTATTTTGACGGAATTTATTGTTTTCCTTGAGTTATAATAGTCTTTTGGTTTCTGTCTTTTTCCAAGGTTAGGCTTGCAAGAGTTAATACTTAGCATTTTAATGGTTTCAGTTGTACAAATAATCGTATAAATATAATTTTGCGTGATAGACGTGTTTCGTTCTGGGATGTATTACATTGAAGTTCCTATAAGGGGAATGAAGAAAAGGTTTATAAATTAGGAAGGCATATAGATACTTAGCTACATTGCTGTAAATAGTGCAACGCGACACAAGGACGACTCGACAAAAGGACTGCGAATCCCGACACAAGGACACCTAACCTAACCTTGTGACGTATTTTTTAATACGGCTTAAGCACTTTCCAATCTCGTTGGTAGTTGGTGCTTAACCAAAGACCAGAGACTTTTTGAACTCAAATTCTATTGGCCCCTTAAAAGATTATGGATCTGGCGTCCTTCTGTCGGGGCCCGGTGTCCTTGCGTTGGGGTCCGACGTCCTTGTGTCGGGGCCCGGCGTCCTTGCGTCGGGTACACGGAGTCCTTGTGTAAGCGTTGCCCTTGTGGACTACGAACCCCAACTTATAAGGGCGACAATAAAATATAACTTCACAATAATGGCACTATTCATAAACAGAGAGTAGCTGACGAACTTAAATATTGACCTATTGCAGGGTACACGGTAGTCCTTTTGTCGAGTCGTCCTGTTATCTACGTCAATAGATCTTTTTTTTTTTTTTAAATCTCTTAAATCTCTTATCTATCTTTGATAACGGGATTGTACAGCCGCTCGCCCAATATATAAAACAAGATCCGATCCGAACATAAAAGGAATTCAAGTTTCTGGCGTCATCAAACACATTAACAGCATTTATTACACACTTCCCGAAACGATTTACTGTATCGTTTAGTCATCGCGCAACGTATTGACGGTGGGGGGAGGGTGCGTTGTAACATAAAAACCAATAATGCGTTATTCTATTTTTACCTTGCCGCTAAAAACAACTGAATTTGTATAACACGACCGTTTTCTTAAGAGGGGCCTTCGCAAAATAATCCCAAATAATAAGTAGTTGAAACTTGCCCTTGCCACTTTTTTATAAACTGTATTTAATAACTAAAGTTGTTAACTTTAAGTTGTTACAGGTTTTCGGCTAGGTGATCACACTGTAATTACGTGCATGCGCATAACTGTACAGTGCAATTATACGAATTTAATATAAATACAGGAGTATCCACGTCAAACAAAAGACCTCACGTCAATGTAACTGCGCACGGCCAGCCAGACGTTACCCTACTGTAGCCTACTGTTCCAGTACAGTACAGTACAACAGTAGACCTTGAATCCCCAATATGGGGTTCTTTGTGAAGCTTCTGCTACTGTTTAGTGTGGTTTCGCTAGCTTTGGCTTGGGAGTCGTTGAGCGATCTTCAAGATCTTCAAGATCGCTCCCTTGACGACAAATGGAAAACTTATAAGGTATATACAAAGTTAATTCCAGCAAAAAGATTAAAATATACAGATTATTCTTGTTTAACTGTAAGAGTAATCTTCGTCTCTAGCAAATGCACAGTAAAACGTATGAGAGTAAAGCCGAAGAAAGCCGTCGGCGTCAAATCTATGAATCTAATATGAAAAACATCATCGAAGCCCATCAGTTATTGCAAGGTCTTCAAGGTAAAAACCAGCGATTCTCTATGGGCGCAAACGCTCTCACTGACATGGTATGGATCCTTCTAAGGCTTTTACTTCTTAACTATAACTTGCTGTGTTTTCCAAGACCAAAGAGGAAAGGAAACAGCTGAAACAACTGAAAGCTCCGCAAAGGTCGTGGTCACGGAGGAATAGTTATCACGACACAGGCAACGGCGGCTCTAGCTCTTCTTCAAACGAAGATTATTACGACAGCGAAGACGAGTCGACTACTACAACCAAAATTCCGACGAATTCGAATGGTAGAACCCACAAACCATCAAACTCTATCAAAAGCTCCGTTCCAGATTCGGTACAAAATAACTGTTTAAATTCAAAGTAAATATACTTCATTCAATGCTGCGGTTTGGCGTAGAAATTAAATTGTCTTATTATACGAAGATAAAAATAGTTATTTACGCTTACAGAATACCTTTTTAGTAGAAGTGTGAGTCTACGCATAATTATTCTGAGAAATGTCGAAATCACAACTGAAAACAAATAATGAAATCAACACTAGAACTTCCAGTAATTTATATTTGTGTTTTAGGTGGATTACCGGGATGATTCGTGCATGTCTCCTATTAAAGACCAAGGAAAATGCGGAAGTGTGTAACTATTTGTTCGTACTTTAGAAATATTTATTGAAATTTTATTTTTAAAAAAGGTAACTTGAAGTATTTTTTTGAAGGTTGTTATGCCTATGCAGCCATTGCTTGCGTAGAATGGCAAGCATGCAAGCAATCGGGCACCAATAAGTTGTATAGCGAACAGCAACTAGTGGATTGCAGTACTAAACAAGGCAACTATGGCTGCAACGGAGGATTCTATACCTATGCTTGGACCTATATGAAGAAGACACCTGATCGTCCACAATCTGCTTACCCTTACAAAGGCAGAGTAAGTTGCCCAATACATTTTTAAAAAATCATAAATATATGTTTAAATGTATTTCTTGATTTATTTTGCTGATTGAAGTATTTTTGTTAATTTTTTTTATTTTTTAGAAAGGAATTTGTAAACCTAGACAACTACTGAAGAAGAACGACGGGATTAAAGTTAGCAGCTTTACTGAGCTGCCTAGTTTGGATGAAATGGCTTTGAAAGAGTCTACGGCGAAGGTCGGACCAATTGCGGTAGCGGTGGATGCGAGTCCAGCTACGTTCGACTTTTACAAGTAAATTAAGCTATTTTTTTAGTTTTTCGTTACTTAATCCTCAAATCCTCGCGCATCTGTATCAATTAGTTTTAATCTCGCTTAATTTTCATGACAGGGAGGGTATTTACGATGATAAAAGTTGTGCCAACGTGCTGGAAAATGGCGACACACTAGTGAATCACGCAGTCGTCGTCGTTGGATATGGAACGGCGAACGGCACTGACTTTTGGATTATCCGTAATTCCTGGGGGAAAACTTGGGGCATGGCTGGCTATATGTATTTGCTCAGAGGCAATAATACCTGCAACGTGGGGACTTTCCCTGCATATACTACACTTTGAATTTAAATTTAACTGGTACCAGAAACAAATGCATGTGGTATTTTTATTTTCTCTAGTTACATCTTGTATTTATTTATATATATTTGTGGATATAATTTCTTTAGTTAGTATAAGCGTTACTATCCTTACTTTGATTTGAAGGGAGAATATTTGTTTCTATACGGCATACGCGCAGTAAATACACATGCACTAATGGGCGAGACTTTTTAATTTTCAAAATTCTATTGATCCCTTAAAGNTTAAAAGATTATGGACCTGGCGTCCTTTTGTCGAGTCGTCCTTGTGTCGCGTTGCCTGATTTTTTTACTGCAATAATTAACATGCATGACAAGCTAAGACGAATAAACGAAGGACTATTAATCCAGAGCTTATCTTTTCCAGTGCTGCCATCTGCAAGCTTATTACTTATTGGAACTTGTCTTGTCCCACCTTATTACCCGGTCAAAACGGCAACGCGACGCAAGGACGCCGGGCCCCGACAGAAAGGCGCCAGTCCATCATCTTTTAAGGGACCAATAGAATTTCGATTTTAAAAAATCTCTGCTCATCGGTTAAGTGCCAACGAGATTAAAAGGTGTAAAACACCAAACTACTCGCAAACAATTACATGCCCTTGAGAAGTGGGGGAAAATCTTGGGCTGGAATTCTCGAAAGAGAAGACAGAGCTCATCCACTTCTCACGAAGAAGAACTAACGAAACGTCACCGCTTCTATGGGGTTCATCTACAATCCAGCCAAAAGAACAAGTACGGTACCTTGGACTGATCTTTGACCGCAAATTAACGTGGCAGAACCACATCACCTCGTTGGCAGCACAAACTGGCCAAATCTTGCAAAGGTTAAATCAATTGTCCAAGTTATACAAATCCGTCACTTGCTTAGAGCATACCTTAAACGTATTGGTAGAAGTGACTCAGAACTACGCCTTATGCCAAGACCGCCCTAAACAAGACCTCAAACACCTCTTCTTCAATTGCCCAAGGCTTAATAAAGAAAGAGCCATACTCCTGAGAAAACTCTCCTTACTCGGAGTTCATTTTAACGCCAAAAACTTGTTGTCAAACTCGAAGCTTTTCACAGAAGTAGCTCGTTTTTGTAAATCAACAGCCCTCCTAAAATAACCTCCGTTATCCTTTAAAAGTACCTTCTATCACCTTTATTATATATTCATTACGTCACCATTCTTTTCTTCCCTTACCCTACCCCCCCTTATCCTTCCCACCCCTTGTCCTTTAAAGCCCTAATTGTCAAAGCACCTACAAACAATGTAAAACACGATATGGTAACCGACAACAGGCGCAAGCCTATGTCGGGAATACACATTAAAAAAAATGTAAAACTCCTTCTTTACATTTTGGGATAGCCCAGGGGTTCTCAAACTTTTTCGTTCGCGGCGCCCCTCGGAACATATCCCCAGCTCGCGCGGCGCCCCTTAGAACATGGCCCTATATAACCTGCTGCATCTATGAAATTATAGGAATCTTTCGCGGCGCCCCTGCAAGCCTACCGCGGCGCACCATTTGAGAACCCCTGGGATAGCCTATACAAAGGGAGGGTAAAATAGATATGCAAACCACATGTAACCTTAAGGTGGCAATGAGCAGTTCAAAAAAGAATTTTCCTGTATAATTACGAAAAAATGCGAAGCACGCACTTAATGTAAATGGGTAGTTCTAATTAAGGCGTTTGCTCACTCATTTCAAGGATACCGAATGATCTTCACTTAGCATTCCAAGCTTTACCCCCCAAAAAATTCCACTTGAACGGCAGATCACGAAATAGAAATCGACTCCTCGGCAGCGGGTATAAAAACCCCAACTCAACTTTCAATATCAGTTCACTCAAACATAAGTGTCTCAAGTAGAGTTATATTCGATTCTTCCTATTCTAACATAGAAAATCTTCAAAACATAAGTTGAATCAAAATGGCTCCTATCTCAGCTTCTAAAGTAAGCTGCGATTCATTGAACTTGCTTATGTTTACACCGAATTTTTTAACCGGAAAACTAATTCAACTTCTCTTATAGGTAATGTTGGTGCTGGTAATTTGTTGTCTCATGGGTGACACTTTGGCACGTGCTGCTCTTCCTGTTCATGCTGATGCTGCAAGGCGGGACACAATTATTTTGCGGGGTGGTTCCCCTCAAGATGACATGATTGCATTGAACAGTAACGCAAAACTGTACCTAGGCTCAGATGGGTTATCCGAAGGCCGCCAATTGCAGATTACAGCAGCAGATGAAAAGGATGCCCTTGTGGCCGGTCCGAACATTCAATAATGGCTGCAAGGCAGGAGCGAAAATCACTATTCTAAACGCTAGATATGCGGACGGCTTTTATTGTTGCAAGTGACCATCTCAACGTTTGGTTTGACTAATTGGCATGGTTCTTGGTAAAGTTCGAGGTCGGGTCAGGGGACAAACATTGAGTGTTAATGAAAGGTTGACAAGTTGCCAATGTATAAAAGGACAGAAGAATGAAGCGGAAAGTCAGTCCGGCTTGGGACGAGAAAAGAAATACAGCGGTTGAAAAAGAGCCATCCACCACATTATTGAATTCTTTGGTCTTCAGTTGTAGATAATAATACAAGTTTCCATCATTTAACAGCACTATTTGCGGCCTTTTCCTTACTAAAGTTACTTGCTTTGATACTGATGGTCTTTATTTTTAAGATAGAAAATGCTTTCGATCGGCCATATAGTTCTTTAGGTCATAATGAAGTGAGCTACAAAGCAATTGTTCCGTAGTAATTTTGATTTTTTCAACCATTCCAAAAAAAGTACGTGTAATGTCGCTTAAGACACAACTTATACGTCACCTGGGAAAAGTAAACTGCGTCGAAAACATAACTGTAGTTGATCTACTACTAATTACATAACTTTTTCTTGGAACTTCACTACTGATCTAATGTACTTATGTATCTTATCTACTATACTTTTACGCTTAGGTAGGGTTCTCAACACGATATACCCCTTCTAAACTCCCCAGTCAATTAAATGAGCAGGTCATTCAATGAAATAACCTGCTTATTTAATTGACTGGGGAGTTTAGAAGTACTTTCCCTTCCTAAGCGTATAATATAGGCTGGAAATGACAGGATTGGTCAAAAAGTCGAAAAAGCAATGTCATTGGTCAACATGCAAAGTCCATGTAGCGATCAATAAGTTCGTTACTGTACTGTTTGGGATTATTCACTTCGTGACACGAACCACTGGCAGCTAAAATTAACAAAACATTGAAAATAACCTTTTCTTTCTCAATGTTATCGAAGGTCAACAAGAGGCCCAAGAGGCCTATTTTCTTCGTGTTTTACCAACATCACAATATGTAGATAGACTACACACACTAGTCTTTACCTTCATGAAAAAAAAAGCCTAAAAATGTATATAATGATTTTTAAGAAAATATTCGGATTTTCCTATTTAAGATATGCAAACCATATGTAACCCTAAGATATGATAATGAGAGATTATGAAAAGGGTTTCCCGTATTTTTATGAGGAAGAAGAGAAACATGCACTATAATAGAGGTGGCAATGGGCCGTGCTAAAGGCGTTTCTTCGATAATTTCAATCATTTCAAGGATATCGGATGATCTTCACATTAATTCCAAGCCTTACCTCCCAAAAACTTCCGCTTTAACTGCAGATCACGAAACAGGATGACATTAAATCAATAAGCTAGATCAAAAGATCGAAATCGGCCCTTTGGCAGCGGATATAAGAGCTCCAATTCAACTTTCAGGGACAGTTCACTCCAAAAGTGTCTCAAGTAGAGTTATATTCGATTCTTCCTATTCTAGTATAGAAGATTTTCAAAACAGAAGTTGAATCAAGAATCAAAATGGCTCGTGTCTGGGCTTCTCAAGTAAGCAACGATTAAGTGAACTTTCTTATTGAACTCTACTCTTTTAGGTCATGTTGGTATTGGCAATTTGTTGTCTTATGGGCGACATTTTGGTGCATGCTGCTCGTCGTGTTCCTGCTCCTGCTGAGCATGGGCCACATTTGCCTGGTTCTCCTCAAGAAGACATGATCCTAGCGGGAAGTCAAGACAGTCTCTACCAAGGCCCAATTTGGTTATCCGAAGGCCGCCAGAATGGAGCATCCGCAGCAGGAAAGGATGACTTTGTGTTCGTTCGTCCCGGTATCCAGTAATGGCTGCCAGGCAGGAGCGAAAATCACTATTCCGAACGCTAGATGTAGCTGCTATATTGTTGCATTCTTAATCTCTCCGCGGTAGATAATACAAATTTCAACGATTTATAACACTATTTGCGGCCTTTTCCTTAATCAAGTTACTTGCTTTGAAACTAGGCGGTCTTTAATTTTACACGTAGGTAATGCTTTGTATCGGCCATCATTCGTTAGATCATATCGAGTGAGCTGCGAAGCAATTTTCTATAGTAATTTAAATTTGTTTCAACCATTCCGGTAAAGTGAACCGAAATTCTTGTTGATCAGCTTAAAATCGTTAGTCTACAGGAAAGTCATCCTTGGCTACTTCTTCGTATAAACTCAAAAGAAAGGAAGTACAACAGACAGCAGGATAACTAGTTTAGACGCGGAAATTTTACTAGAACGTATTGGAAACCTTAGCCGCGTTCGTTTTGACCAAAGTTTAAGCCGACTTTAAAGTCTACCCAAGACTTTGTGCTTATAAGCGTTCGAGATATGTAGACTTTGCTAAACTTTGGGCTTATACGCGTTTTCTTTAGCTAGTCGACTTAAACTTTGGAAGTCGACTTTTAGTTTTGGTCCAAAGTCAGGCAAGTCTCTAGCGTGTACTCTTGTGCCTACACTTAAACTTAACCCCGCCTCTTGTTTATATATCTCCTTTGTTGATATCGAACAATTCATATGTGGCTTTTGTTAAGTTTCTACAAGCACCACCCCCTGGGTGAAGCAGTTGTAAACTTTTGCTTATAAGCGTTCGTTTTGACTCAAGACTTTCCAAGTCGACTTCGGTAAACTTTCAAAGTTTAGGCTAAAACGAACGCGCATAAGCAAAAGTCAAGGAAGTCTGGTAAGTCTAATGGCGTTTTCCTTTGGGAACCCTGGTGCAACACTTTTTGCCCTGAATGCCACAAATTCACTGTTGCAACAGTGAATTTGTGGCATTCAGGGCAAAAAGTGTTACACCACAGGGCTCTCAAAGGAAAACGCCATAAGTTTAAGTCGACGGTGCAAAACGAACGCGGCTCTTGACTTCGGGTTGTTAGCTTACTTGGCCCCCTTAAGGATCCTCAGCGTTCAAATCTCACGTTTTAAAACTGCGCGCTGCCCATACACTCCGTTCATAGTTCGCAGATCCCTATTATACACACAATTGGACAGCAAAGAGGGGTGTATGCGTTTCCCGACTTCGAGGTTACCAACTTAGTCGCTAGATAACGCCACGGTTTGTTTACAACTCTAGTTTATCATTATGTAATGATAATTCCACTGATAACTCGTCAAATAAGGTGCCTTAGACCTTTACTATGTGCAACTATAGTTTCTAAAACATTTCAAAGCCAAAGCCTAGCCATGAGTCGTATTTCATCTAAATCTACTGCCGCCCAACCAGAACCAGGTTTAATTGAAGCAAATACTGAAAAATTGCTGCAGATCTTTGATTGTTCCCGCGATCACTTCGCGGGCGTTTCAGTGCATTCCAACCAAATTAACACACCCGGTCTAGACTTCGAAACTACTTTAAACAGTACGCTTCCTTTCTTCTGAATATCTAGAGTTAATCTGAATATCCTTAATAACCAAACATTCAATTTTAATCACTTTAAATAGAATTATGTCTGTTATCTTTAATAGAATTTGTCTCTCTTAGATTCGCTAACTCAATGGGCCAAGGAGTCTATAAGAGCAGTCTGGTTCCATTTAGAACCCGAATGTAGTCACTGGATCCCTCTTCTGATCAAAGCAAGTACAAATCCTCCGAAAAACACTCTGAAATTAGTATTTAATTAAAGTTTTCCCGCATTCACATGTTTTTCCCTAGCAAAACTTCCAATTCCATAGAGCCAACCCGGCTGGCGTCACTTTACTCCGTTGGCTGCCCAGCACAGAGCTTTGTACCGTCCCTTCTTTCGCTCACACCATGGTGGGCATCGGCGCGATCGTCCACGACTCCGATTCCGACGCCATTTTGGCCGTTCGCGAGCGCTTCAACCTCCGCCAACACTTCTGGAAGCTCCCCGGGGGCTACGTAGACCCCGGCGAAGCGTTAAGCGACGCCGTGGTCCGCGAAGTGAAAGAAGAAACAGGAATTTCGGCCAAATTCCTCGGATTGGTCTCCGTCCGTCACTTGGCGTCGCAAGCCAACTTCGGCTGTGGCGATCTTTACTTTGTGGCACATCTCCAGCCCGATTCCACCGAGATCCAAGCCTGCCCCAGGGAGATCGCCGAATGTCGGTGGATGAAAGTACACTAAAAGTCTTCCGTTGCTCCTAAGTGTTAAATTTGGGGTTTCATGACTTTAATTTCAAGGTCCAGGAGTTCCTAGAGCATCCGGACGTTCATTCCAACAACAAACTACTGCTTCAAAGCTTCTTAACCATGAAAAGCAGCCCGTATGTCTTCAAACCACTGCCGGGGACGCCAATCCACCCGGTGACGGGCTTGAAACAGCACTTCTTCTGCCTCCAAACCCGCGAAAGTCATTTAGAATCCTAAAATGGCCGTAGACAAAACGAACGTAATGGGGTATAAAAGGAAACTACTTGTAGATAGCAAGAAAATACAATGTTAGAACGATTTGGGGACAGAAAGTGACGTTTTGCGTGGCGGGCAACAATTGGGACATGCGATTTTTTATTTATTTTTTCTGTGGGTAGAGGGGGGTCTTTGTTTGGATTGCGGTCGATCAATCTAAGTTGTACGGTGCTCCATTAAGGGGCTATGGGCGCCCTGACCTACAACCAACCGACTGAGAAACACAACACCCGTAACCAGGATCAATAGAACATGTGTTCAGGCTTAACCTAACGCAAAGCATGAGTGGGGTTGGAAAAGGAGCGTGTGCTTTCCATTTAGTGGACTAGCGAAGACCAGAGAGGAAGCATGGTCGTCACCAAATTGGAGATTGTGTTGGACAACGCGGAAGCAGTGTTTGTAGCTCAGGATGTGATTTCCGGCATTGTTGTTATGGAAAACGAAGGACCTGTTGATGTCCGCAGTAGGTTTCTTTGCCCTATTACTGTCCTGAACATTTTTGAAAATAATGTAGTCAATTATATTAATTTAGTAAATTAGAGATTTGTTGAGGCAACTTGGGGAATTTGGGAACCCGGGGGAATTCATTCTGAGTAAAACTAATTTATTCTTTATTTTACATAAGTAAGTTCACATCTAAAGTAATTATTTTACATTTGGATCATTATAATATCATTAAGAGAATGAAATTTCTAATAATTTTATACTAATTATTGAAAATTTTACACCTTATTTCCTAAATTGACAACTTTGATTCAGTGTGTTTTATTTTCATGTTTTGATATTTCAACTGATTACTTCGATATCCAGATCATAAGGGTATAATTTAAAGGCGCGTAAATAAAATTTGTTTTTAGATTTGGAAATGAGTCAGTTTTAAGTATTGGTGTTGAAGTAGCTTTGCTAATTAATATATTGATTTTTGTAGAAATTGTGGTTTCTTGTCGAGGAGTAGCGGGTACGGATTGGAAAGAGCGTAGTTTAGCGACGAAACAGACCACACACTACCACGCCAAGACAGTATATTTCGAGCTCCAGCAACAAGTTCACGCCGAGGGTAAGACACACAAATCTTGACACACGCAAAAAAAAAGAGAAAAAGAAGTTAGACAAAATGTTATTCCTGGACTTTTCTGTGCTATTTGTGTTTAGGAGAGGTTGCGGTAGGAAAACATACATTCAAGTTTGAGTTTACGCTGCCAGAGACGCCTTTACCGTCTTCTTTTGAAGGCGCCTATGGATTTGTGCGCTATTCGATTAAGGTCGTCTTGGACCGGCCCTGGCGGTTCGATAATGAGGCTAAAGTCGCGTTCACTTATGTTTCAACTGTGGATTTAAACTCGAGTCCAGCATTACTAGTACAAACATAAACATTCCCCTTTTCCAAGAAACTGCTACCTCGTGTAAATTAACGATTTGCTTGTTTATTACTGTTATTTCCAAAGAAGCCAGAATTTAAGGAAGAAGAACAGTTCTTGTGCTGCTGCTGCTGCAAATCTGGACCCATAAGGTGCACGGCTACGATTCCCAAAACCGGCTACGTTTGTGGGGAACTTATTCCATTTGAAGGCAAGATTGAAAATCGAACCAGTTCAGCTTTAAATGTCCGTTTGGAATTCATTGAAGTAAGAAAGAACTAATCTTCTCCTTTTAAATAAAATTGCTGCCAATTATTCCGAGAAAGAATAAATAATGGGCTCAAAAAAATTAATGGTATATATATTCTATTATTTGCTATAGAAAGCGATTTGCCGAGCTGAAAATGAAGAAAAAGTTGAAACACGGATACTAAAATCGTACGGGGAGAAGAAAGTAGAAGCTAATGGTTACGTCGAGTGGAATAAAGCCTCGGGGCTTGAAGTTATAGCACCGCCCACTGCGCCATCTGCTCTGCCGCCTTGTAAGCTGATTCGCCTAGAACATATTCTCCAAGTAAACCCTATATTTACTTGTTGTAAGCAAAGTAACTTTTAAATTAAATTTAATGGTTTGATCTACCTTAGATGACAGTTGAAGCTGGGACCTTTCATTTGGATATGGAATTGCCATTTCAACTTTGTATTGGCACTATACCTTTCGCTAATACGTTCGATACTTTTGCAACGTTGCCGACTGTTGAAAATCAGTTGCAAGAGATCGATTTGGAAGGGAAAATTGAAACCGTTATCCCCGATGCGATTACTTATGTCGCACCCACGCTGATTTCGAAGCAATATCCCAACTTACGTAATTATAGTTAAATCTACTATTTAGATACTTAAGCTTCGATTTTGAATCAAGTGCTTATATTATTTTAAACTCTTCGCAATTACAAAATTAGCGCTGCCCAAGTTTCAAGAAGGAGTCGCGATGGAGTATACCATTAAAGAAGACGATGACACGAAAGAAATTCATCGGAATTTTACTCCGCGATACCCAGTTTATCAGTTGTCCGCCTAAAATGTAACCCATAGTGCTACAGTGGTGCTGATGGGGGGGGGGGTCGTGAGGAGTAACTCCTCTTGGCCATGTTCTGGGGGGGGGAATTTGTATGGGTTGGGGGGGGAACTCCTCTTGGGCCTGGGGGGGGATCGGCACCTCTGTAGTGCTAAATTCGATTAAGTAATTACGATTGTCAGGTGTGCTGTGCTTTATATTGTTAGTTATCGTTCCTTGCCATAAATCTGAAATCGACCTAACAATTATTTTATTTATTAGTACTATTATTTGTATTCCATTTTTTATGTTAAATTCTATTATTATTTAATTCAGGTCAGGACTACTTTACTGACTGTAAAGCTTTTAAGAGTCAAATTAAATTGTATATTATTATTATTATTATTTGGAGACAATAAAACAAAAATCCGTCGGAATTAAAAGTAAGCAGCTTTATTAAACGTTGCGTTTTGTGCAAAACGCAGATACACTTTGATTCTCCAGAACTTTTTCAGTGACGAGCAATAGAAAATTTCGCACTAAAGCGAACAATATTCCCTTTCTTTCTTTATAAAAATGCATACATTCCAAATTTGGGAAAGATCTCGAATGTCTTGGATAACACATGTTAAAGTAATAATCCTTCAATAACGACGAGGATGGGGATTCCTTCCTCCTCCGTTGAATTGCTTTTTGATCCATGTATCTTCTTCGACCTCTAATTCAGGATCAGCTTTCATCAAACGCCATGTCCACCAAGCCAACAAACATACCGCCAACAAGCTTACGACGATTCCCAAGTACCACTTAATGGTGGAATCATTTTTGGACCAAAAAGTGTACAAGCTAAAGAACGGTTGGATTACTGGCGCCCCTTCCAAGGCAACAGGGGGACTTGGAGGCGTTTCCAAAGAAATGAGCGCCTGTAAGACGTCAGCTGCACCTTTCGGATGTTTCTCCTTCAAGTCGTACCACTGGGAAGACGGAAACCAGTGCTTGATACCTTTCAGATTCAGTACCTTGAAGCATTCCTCTTGAACGTACTTATAATCTGGGTACTTCAACGCAGCGGCCAGTATTTTTAGGACGTTGTTATCGTTTACCGTAGTAATAAGCAGCAAGTGCTTAGTGAGCACATCCGCTCCCAATGCATAGGCCAAAGCCAAAAGGTCTTCCTTTTTTGAGTTGTTTCGCAATTCAGGGAAAAGCCCCATTTCTATGAAGTACAGGAATTTTTCAACTTCTTCTTTCTTGTGCTTGTTCAGTTCAGCTTCTAGGACACATCGCTGGAATTCTTCAGGGGATTGACAGTTCCAGGGTTGCCAGTACTTCCGCTGCATTCCACGAATATCTATGAAACACTTGACAGAAGCGATGTTGACTTCGTATTCGGTATCCCAACAATGTATCTCTACGTGTTCCGGCGGAGTCTCCATTGCGCGACTAACCGTTTTATTAAATTCTTGGTCGAGTTCTTCAAGCAAGCGATCTCTTTCTTTGAGAACCTCGGGTCTCCGAGCTATCTGTGGTCTGTGGCTATCTGTGGCACCTGTCGCATCTGTCGAAGGTTGTACTGCGATTCCAAAGATTTTGCAGCCGATCGCAAATGGCTGGCAGCTGCAGGCTGAGGTGGACTCGCAGGGACAGGAAGGAATGGATGTTGAATTGACTGCAAAGACCCAACGCGAGCCTGGGGCCCATCTGGTTTTATGCCAAAGCTCCAATGGCGCATTCTGTTTGGGGGTAGGGAGAGTCAATTCAACCACCGTCGGACCGTGAAAGATAGGCGGCGAGAAATGCCAGAAGCGTTTATGGGTCTTGAACTTGAGCTCGAACTCCAAGTGCGTCAACTCAGGCCATGACTGCAGCTTACTGATCCGCAGCTCCAGCCAGCCCTTCACTCCCGCAACAGTGAATTCGAGCGACTCGAAATTCATAGTTGCGTCATCCTGTTTCAAGAGGCGAATGGCGTCGCGAAAATTTTCGATTGACCACGAAACTGACGCGATTAACTTCCTTTTCATGGGAATGTGGCCGGAAAGCTCGCTCCCAGACCCAGAAACCATCCTCTGCTGGCTCTCCATTTTACAGTAAAATGTCTAAAACAAGTCAGTTAGCTAATAGGACTACGACCCCACTATTGTTGTATACACTCTACCTTGCATTTGTTCCTTTACAACAAAAACTTTCACTCTGTAGCTTTGGAACTGAACTCAAGCAACAACAACATACACAAAAAGACCCTCTTCCTGCGATAGCTTAAAACGTTTCGCAGACGCACTTCTCATCCCTTGCCCTCCAGCAAACAACTTCCAAGAAGATTGTAGCCTTCTATTACAAGAAAGTACCATGGCTACGCGAAAGAACCACGAAAAGAACACGGGAACAGGCTAGTCACGTTGTAAATAATTTATAGCGATAACATTTACAGTAATAATACTAATACTAATAAATTAAGGTAATTCCTCGAGAAATTTTTAGGGATTACATTTTACCTAGAATATAAGCGGATTTGTAAACGTCAAATGACAAATCCATTTTTGACAAAAGTCATTCTGTTCAAAAGGATTACTTAATCCCATTTTACTATAGTCGTTAGATTGTTTTTTATTTGATTCTGTTTTCTTTAAATTTGCTTATTTTATACGTTTCATTTAAATGGTTTTGAAGAATTTGTCAGCTGTTGGTTTGAAAAGCGCGCTTTAAAGTTTCCAAGCTTTCCTACTAGGGGTGCGTTTTATTGTGAACGGAACTGAAGAACTGCGTTGACCAGTTAGCTCAACTGGCATTTTCGCGTGGATGGGGTTCAGCTGAACGGACGTTTCAGCGTGAACAGCTCAACTAGATGGCTTGGCGCGCAGTTCGAAAACCGCCTTCCGTTCTACTGTGCTCAAGGTGCATAGTAGAGCTCAACTGAGCCAGTTGAACGGCGACCTGCAGAACGTTCGTTTTATTGTCAACGAGAGCCGTTCAACGGAAGAACTGGTGAACGGATCAGTTCACAATAAAACGCACCCTAGATGACGATACAAATTCATTCTTAATCAACCGTTAGATGGCAGCAGCAGCTGTAAACAAGATTTTGCAAGTCAGCTTGCATTTAATTGTTTATTGTCCGGTTTTCTGCAATTATTAGTCCATTTAAACTTTCATAGTTAGTTAACGTTTCGTAAAAATGGTGCTCGAAAGTACTATGATCTGGTAAGCTCAAATTTTCTACCTTTTCTTTTCAACCGTTATTACGACACAAGAATACCTTCCTTACATGCCTTATTATTTCTTACCCGAAAGGTAAAGAAGGCTTTTTAATTAAAGCAAGAATAAGAATACATGTAAATGAATAAGACTAATACATTCATTCATTCGTTTAGTGTGGACAACAGCGAGTTTATGAGGAATGGCGACTTTCTACCCACGAGATTGCAAGCCCAGCAAGATGCTGTCAATTTAGTTTGCCATAGCAAAATCCGTTCGAATCCTGAGAACAATGTTGGCTTGCTAACACTTAGCAAGTAAATTACCCCTGTTCCAACTTCCTATTATTAATTAAATCCACAAGTCTTACAAATACTAAACATCCAAGCTCCCTGTGTAGGAGTTCGAATGAAAAATTAAAAAAATACTATTTGAGATGTAATATAATTCTATCTTCTTATTAGCACTGAAGTCCTGAGCACGTTGACGACAGATGCAGGTCGTATTCTGACCAAACTCCATTCAGTTCAACCAGTGGGACATATCAATCTCTTGTCAGGCATTCGCATCGCACATGTAATGGAACCAAATCTTCATTTGAACTAATTAGCCTTATTTGTATTCTATTTGTAAACAGTAAACCCCTAATAATCTGTTTCTTTGATGCATTTCTCTAGTTGGCTCTGAAACATCGTCAAGGCAAGAATCATCGCACCCGAATCGTCGTATTCGTAGGCAGTCCTGTCGATGTGGACGAAAAGGAACTGATTAAACTTGCTAAAAAGCTCAAAAAGGAGAAAGTCAACGTGGATGTTGTCTCTTTTGGTGAAGAGGTAGGAGGAATTAACAACAACAAAATCAATAAGTTAAAATAAGAATAAAGTTCCGTTAAAACAATTCAATAACAGCAATCTAATAAATCTACTTCTATACCATCTAGAACTACTTAATTAACCCGTAATTATTTTATTTATTAATTTAGGAATATTCGGAGTATGCATTCATAATCATTGTTTAGTTTATTTAGTATGTTATTGAGTTTATTTACAATTATTTGATAAAGGAATTCAAATTAAAAGAGTTTAATTAATGTTTCTTGGTTTGGTAGGCTGGCAGTGAAGTTTTATCTCAATTCGTCAACACTCTGAATGGCAAAGAAGGAACAGGCAGTCATTTGGTGACTATTCCTCCTGGTCCTCATCTCTCAGACGCTTTAATCTCTTCGCCCATCCTCCAAGGCGAAGATGGAGTGCCTATGGGCGGTTTAGGCACTGGAGGGTATGAATTTGGAGTGGATCCTAATGAAGATCCTGAATTAGCTTTGGTAAAACCTTTTAATTTCCTCATTTCTTCCGGTCTTTTCCTTTTTAGACTTTTCAGGTGGCATTTTAACTTGATTGTGTGCCCTCTTGTTTTAAATTGATTGTGCCTAATTAATTGTCTGTTTTAAATTGTGCCCAAATTGTTCCGTTTGGTTCTAAAATTCAAATGAATTCTTTCCACCTTGTGTACGAAAGGCGTTACGTGTTTCGATGGAAGAGCAACGACAAAGGCAAGAAGAAGAAGCTCGTCGCACTCAAACCGCAGCTGGCGGCGAGCCTGTAGCAGCTCCAGCAGCCGCGACCGGATCAGGAGCCGGAGCAGTAGGAGGAGCTGCTCCTACGTCTGAAGAAGCTATGCTGGAGCAAGCCTTAGCTATGTCGATGGGAGGGGAAGATACTGTCAAAAGTCGCACTGCGGCTCCTGCTCCCGATTTCGCTTCGATGACCGAAGAAGAGCAGATTGCTTACGCCATGCAGATGTCCATGCAGGAACAACGTAAGCTGAATTGCCTTATATCCTTCGTAGTTGACCTGTCTTGAACCATTTCAGATGTTTTTAGCTCGCTTTGCTTCTTTTTAGCGCATTTTTAGCCCTTTTACTAGCGGTTATTGCCCCTATTACGAAATTTAAAGGCCTCTTTAACATTCATTCTTGTAGGCTCCAGCATTCAGTGTTGTAGATGCTGTAAGTTTCAGCTTCAGCTCGGTTTACTTCTTTCTAGCGCATGTTGAGCCCCCTTTACTAAAGGTTACTGCTCAAATTATGCAGTTTAAAGACCTTTCTAACATTCAGTGTTGTTCACTCGAGCATTCACTGTTGTTTGGAGGTGCATTTCGGCATTCGACGTGGGAGTGAAAGTCATTCTTGCTCACCTCAACAGAGAAATCTCACATATGGTACTTTTATTTCTTTTCCTCTGTAGAAGAACCAATGGAAGTAGAAGCTACAGCTGCCCAAACCGCTCCCAGCCAGGAAGAAGACCTTGATGACGTCATCCATGACCCTGCTTTCTTGCAAAGTGTGTTGGAGAATCTACCCGGCGTCGATCCTTCTTCTGAAGCCGTACGGAACGCTATGGGAGCCTTAGCCCGGCAAGGCAACAAAGACAAAGATAAGAAAGAGGAAAAGAAGTGAAAGTGATTTAAGAAAATTTTGGAAAATTTTTGGTTCTTGTGTTGGAAATTTTGCATTATTTTCCAATAATTGACTCTGATAGGTGTAAGCTGTTCATCCAAAACGTTCCAACATAAGGGCAAATAAAAAAAGGCCATTGCTCTAGATCGGAAGTAGTGTTAATAGTTTCCTGTCTTTTTTCGTCAGTTTTTCAATCGTTTTCCTTCAAAAACAGCCGGAACTGCGCCCTATTAAGTACGATCCCCGAAATTGCATCCCATTGGGTTGAAAACCACACCTTTTTCCGTGTTTAATCCGTACTATGCGGGATGTTTTCATTAAAAACTTACGTTATATTACTCTAACGGAAGTTTTATTGAAAACGTCCCGCATAGTACGAATGGAGTACGCATGAATTGTAGTTGTAGTAGTGTAGCGTTTTTGGAGGTTGATAGTGGTGCGCATTTTTTTATCTTCGTTTAAGATTTTTTAAAAAGGGAAGGAAAAGTGT
The DNA here is from genome assembly GCA_022832235.1 of Lepidurus couesii. NCBI lineage: Eukaryota > Metazoa > Arthropoda > Branchiopoda > Notostraca > Triopsidae > Lepidurus > Lepidurus couesii. Next base: position 69,297 of record JAGJRP010000112.1, read on the forward strand.
AAAGAAAAGAGGTAGAAAAAGCGTTGACGTCAATGAGGTCGTAATTTTCGCTCGTTTTGTTGATTCTAAATTTAGAAACAGCCAGGGTTTGGGTATTAAACATAGGCCTTTACGACTGTGTGGGACTTTTTCATCTTCTTTACGTCTTACGCGTTGCTTTTCTGCTTTTCCTTTTCGCAGCCAAGATTTGGGGGAGAGATTGGAGTATGTTAGTCGCTTAAAAGCCACCCAAACGGGCAAACATGGCTTTAATCAAGCGCAAACGTGTCTTGTTGGCTTTATTCCTGATGAGTGCCCTCAGTTCTTTCAGTTTTATGGGATTTTTCTTTGTTTACCATCAAAGTGGTGCGTTCGAGACAGGAAAAGAGGGTCAGAAAGGATCCGAGCCGGTACCAGTTTCATTTTTGAGGATGCCAACGGATAAAGTTGAGGAGCCGAACGTGTTCTATAAAGTGGTGCATTTGGATTTGAAAGGCGCGCCGCCCAAGATGGATTATTTGATCCAGTTTTTTGGAATTATTAAGAAAGCGGGGGCGAATGCTATTCTCGTGGAATATGAAGACATGTTCCCGTATCAGGTATCTAATATGAACTTGGGATTCTTTTCCTTGAAAGTATTTTTTTTATTATTTTTCAATGCACAAGTTTCAATTTTTTATGTTTTGAGTTGAAATTGGAGTTGAATTGAATTGAATTTGAAAATGTGGAAATAGAAGATGGAGTGTAGATTCGAGAATTTGGGAATTTTTTGATTTTTTGTAGGGGAGGTTGGGTAACTTGTCAGCTAGGAACGCGTACAGCCCCTCCTTGTTGAAAGAATTGCTTCGACAAGCTCGAGTGCATGCTTTGGAAATCATTCCCTTAGTACAAACATTCGGGCACATGGAATTTGCCCTGAAATTGACGGAATTTCAGTCCTTGCGAGAAGTGGAGGCGTTTCCTCAAGAGATTTGCCCCAGTCATCCTCAATCTTTCGTGCTCATCCAAGCCATGTTGGATCAGGTATTATATTTTTTTTCTTGAAATAAAGAATTCGTAAGTTGTTATTTTTGTTGTTTCGTAGAGTATCTTAGTAGATTATGTTTACTATTAATTATTAAAGAATTGTTTGAGATTTCCTAAGAATTTACTTCAATCTTTTAATGTTAGCGACTACAAATTCAGAAGACATTTAAAATGTTAACTAGTTTGGATGTAAAGGATGCAATAAGAACAAAATGTATGTAATAAGTTAACAGAAACTTGTGTAAAAAAAATCCCAGTGAATAGGCGCAATAGTAACGCCAGAAACAGAGGTGGGAGTTAGAGCAGTAAGCCTATAAGAAGAGTTTTCATTATTAATGCCCTTGGGCGCGGAGACTCTTCCTATAGGCGAACGTTATGTTTTCAAATGTAGAATACTCACTAATTATTAAACATATCTGAGTGAAAATGTAACGTTAGAACCTTCGTTTACTATATGCTTTTAGTAATGTGTAATATTTGTTGTTTCGTATTTTTTATTTAATTATCTAGTTCCCTTATTGATTTCTTCGTTTACCCCTTTTTTCTAAGTGCGTTTTTGTTAATTTTGTGAGCGTATTTTGTATGCTTATTTAGCGTCTTGTACTATTGTTAAATCGAAGTAACTCAAACCGAGTTTAAAGCAATTTTCTGAAAGTGTGAAGCAATAGGAAATTTAAGAAGAAAATTGGGATTAATAGAGATTAAGCCATGACTAATTGACTGCTGTTGTTTGTCTGGGAGAGTTGTTTATTTATTTTTTTATTGTTTAAAAGGTGATGAGGATGCATGGCGATGCCAAGTTTTTGCACATCGGCTGCGACGAAGTGTTTCATTTGGCTTCGTGTGAGCGCTGTGCGTTGCGTCTACGAAAAGAACAACAAAAACAAGCAACCTTGGCGAGTGGCAATGATCTTCTATTCTTGGAGCACGTCAAACAAGTGGCTGTTTACGCACGGAAGAAATACGGCGTCAAGGTGCTCATTTGGGACGACCAATTGCGCAATATAGGAAGAGGAGTCCTCCAACATTCGGAACTAAGTCAATTGGTCGAGCCAGTCATCTGGGATTACTCCGATGAAGCTATTAAAGTATGAGCATTTCACTTCAACGTAGCTCTATTAAATTTAGTAAACTAACTGCATTTATTTTACATTTAAAAAGATTCCTCAATACGTGTGGCATACTTATGCAGCAGTTTTCGACTCGCTATGGGTCGCCGGGAGCTATAAAGGGGCTTACGGAGCCACTCTATTCATGCCTAACCTTAAACGACACGCCCATAATCAATTAAGTTGGAAAAAGACGCTAGAGAGGCAGAAATTTATCGTAAAGAATCTTCGTGGTGTTATTCTCACTGGTTGGTCTCGGTACGATCATTTTGCGGCGCTGTGTGAGCTACTGCCTCCGGCATTACCCTCTTTAGTGATCTCTTTAGCGATTATCGAGCAAGGAAACCCTCAGTCTCGATTGAATTCAGAGGTTTTTGATAAAACTGCCAAGATTCTTGGCTGTCCTGGAAAATTCCAGATGGAAATCTTAGAGCGAGATCCGTTTATGGTAAGATTCGTCTTCTTATTCATCCACATACCTTGGGAGTTTTTTTTATGTTTTTATGTTATTTATTTATTTTTATAGTGGATGAGTTCCGATTGCCGCTTTCCGGGGCACGAGCTAGTCCTTGCCTTACGATCCTTGTACCACTTCAAGTTAGAAGTGCCGAAGTATCTAAAAGAAGTGGAAAAAAGCGGCTGGATGACAAAGTACCATCAGAAATTGGGTATTTCTAGCCCGTGGAGGGTTTTAGAAGGTACTCGTCGCCTCCAGTCGCTCATTTCGGGTTTGACGAGGTACAAATTCCACGTTGAGCAAGCGCTAGAACGGTATTATGATCGTTTTACAGTGACCGAGTGGATTGAGCAGCAAGTAATATTACATTACTACAATAATTGTATTTGATTTGGCTTTAAAGGAAGTGTTCGTGTTTTTAAGGTGACACCATTGTTACAGGCTGTGGAGAGCTTGGAAATTGTGGTTTGGAACCTCAACAATCAGACGACTTGGCCCAGAAGACCTTGGTTACCTTGATTGTAGCTTAGTGTAATTTAGAGGATTATTTTTGCTATTTGCGTTTCTTTCTTGTATTTTTATCCCTTTGTGGAGTACATAATGCAGTTCGGGCGAGTGGCCTGTAAATTGAGCGTACAACCCTCACTTCCAAGTTTGGGAACCAAGAACTGTATAGAGAGCTTATGACCAGTGCGCTCGTTATATACGGTATTACCGTGTAGTGAAAATGACTACGTGGACTCAAAAACCACTGTGGTCAAGGGTGTATGGTAAGAAATTTCGTGTTTCCACTCAGAAAGTATTTTCGCTTAAAAGTTTTATGACTTGTAATGCAAGGTAGCAATCCAGCCAAATTGAACTAAAACGTACCTTGTCTCTTGCACTTATTTGTGTCAAAATTTAATAGGCATTGTTACAAAATTGCGACGTACAATATCTCAATGCATTTTGGGGCTCATTAAAGACATGAAGCTATTGGTACCACTCCACCGCTTGGTGGCGCTGATATTTTACTCCAAATGTTACGAAAAATGCCCTTCCGAGCCGGCATGGATTGTTTTACTCCAAATGTAAAACGAAAAATGCCTCTCGAGCCGAAAACAGCAACTATCTTGGGAAACACGGTACAATTGCAGACGGAACACTATAAAGAGACCCAAACGGAGTGAAAGCCTATAAAAAAGACGAAAGTTTAGTTACTTTTTTTCCACATTTAAATTTAATAGAATAGAATTTACTCAGCCAGAAATGTCCACAGGCGAAACCTCTACCCCTGCCTGGTGACGTCTTCGCGGTCTTCAGTCGCAGCTGCGCATTTGAATTGATTCCAGGTTTCGAAGAAATGTTTAACTCACTATGTTAATGTTTAATGCTAATGTTCAATGGTAATGTTTAACTCACTATGTTATAAAACTTAACTACTAGCTTTATAACATCGCTACACTAGCTTAAGTAACATCGCTGGAGAGAGCACGTCTGCACTGACTGCTGACTGGCAAGCAACTGATAGGGGTGCTTCAGGATGCACATCCATTCAGCGGGCAAAAAAAATTGTGAATCCGTTCTCTTGAACTTGTCCAGACACGTTTTGGTGTTTGTACGAAACGAGTTTCAAACCGGCTTAAACCGGTTAAACTAGTTCAAACTGGTTAAAAACAGTTCATACTAGTTAAAGCCGGTTAAAACCGGTTTAAACCAGTTTGAACTAGTTTAAACCAGTTTGAACCGGTTACAACTTCTTCAAACCGGTTTAAACCGGTTTGAACTACTTTAAACTAGTTCAAACTGGTTTAAACTGGTGTGAACTAGTTTAAACTGGTTCAAACTGGACAAGTTCAAGAGAACGGATTCGCAAGTTTTTTTTACCCGCTGAACGGATGTGCATCCTGAAGCACCCCTATATAAACGCCAGTTGCTTGCCAGTCAGCAGTCAGTGCAGACGTGCTCTCTCTCCAGCGATGTTACGCAGTAAAAGTGTTTAGTAAAAGTGCTTAACATTTAGAGTAAGGTCGCAGCGCCACCGCACCTCCGGTGGTACCAATAGTAATGCTATCATTAAAGATCTAATCATCATCTGATTTCTAACCTTTTGAACACATGCTTTAGCATTGTCCATTGAAGATTGGCAACTGCAAGCTCATTTCAGAGATTTTTTCGTATTTCTTCCCATAAGAAATGCGTAATGGCTTCTTTTAGAAACATTTGAAATTTTGCTTTGAAATTAAAGTTCCAAAGGCGTATAATTGTTTTGAAGGTTAGATTACTATTGAAGTAGTAATAAATTAAGATTCACATTATAGTATCAGAACTCACTAAACGTACAAATCAAAAGGCACTTCACTAAATTAGAAGCTAATTTGGCGCGAACCTCTGCACAGCGAACGTATTTAATTCCGTCTGCTCAAAAATCCAACGTTGCCACATCCAATTAAAGTTAAATTTGATATAATTTCCAATTAAGTAATTAGATTTTATTAGATGAATAAATATGCGTTATTATACTGATTTACTTAATCTTACGAAACACATGGTAAATTACATGGTATGGTATCTTTGAAACAAGAGAATTGATTTCAGCGGTTCGCAGCATTTCCGCTTGGAAAGTTCGTGGTTCGTCGTCGCCGTTCGTGCAACCGTTAGGCATCTTCCTTGTTTACAATCTGAGCCAAAATTGTCGAAAAGTCACATGTGGTAGCTTGAAAACGCTTAGAAAAAACTGTTATTAGCTTTAAATTGGAGCTCCAATACTGGTGCGTGATGTGATTACCTAAATACTTTGCCAAAACATAAAAGAATATGATACAAAACGTTTAAGAAACGAATTTCTGGTGTTTTCCTGTGTCTATATAATCCAAAAAAGCGGCAACAATCAAATAAAAACTAATTATGGAGCCTGAACAGCCCGATAACTTGACAATTACGCCCTATACGTGGTTCTTCTTAATCCTGGACGCTGTTTTAAGACTCCCGCCTATGTTTTTGCTCGAAGCTTTAACTTCTTCCTTAGGCAAGGACTTGCAACTTTATCCCGGTTTCTTTCCTTTGCACAAGGAAGCCGATTTCGATGCTATCACGGCACCTACCGTTAGTCCTAGGTTCCTTGTAAAAAGCGATGAAAATGAGTTTGATTTTCCCTGGTTTTGGACCAAATTAGACTCCACATATGCGCAATATTGTAATGTAACGTTACTCAACGTTCTGGGCCTCGCTGAAATTGAAAACGAAGCCCATTTGGATAGTCAAGTGCCTTGGATTTTGCGAGTCATCATATTATTCTTTGGTAAAAATTCTAAAAAAATACAAACTCGAAGAATCAATGTAACTCCGTTTTTTCGTCAATTCTAGGATTCAAACTATGCCTCTTCTTATTCACACTGTGGTCCGGGCATTTAAGACAGTTCTATACGTTCTTAGTGGGCGTGGCTCTAGTCTGGTACGCCCATTACTGCAACTTAGCCTTCCTGAAGTCCCTTCCAATCTCGGAGACCCTAGAAAACGTAGAAAACGCGGAAAACAACGTCCTGCTACCTTTGAACTCCGCCCTTTTGTTCCATTTGGCCTCGCAGAGCCTTTTGGTTGCTTCCGCCTTACTGTGTCTACCTTCTGGACCATCTTGGCTGTTTCCCAGTTACACTTTACACATTTTCACCGTCTTGGGACCGCTGGCAGTGGGCGTGGTCACAGATTCCGATCTGGTTCACGCCCTACTGTACATGCCCTTGTTCCATGTGGCGATTTTAGCTATTTCAGCCCTTCCAAAGACGATTAATGCAATGACTTCCAGGTAAAACTTTATTCCAAATGGTTTAAAACATTATTTTCTTAATTGAAACCGTTTTTAACCTTTAAAAACGATTATTTTCACGTTGTCCAGGTTCCAGTTTGTGAGGGAATTCACGTATAACCACGGATTTCCCTTGTTTATCGAAGCAGAATGGATTCGACTGAACGTGGGACGCGTGTTTACCCTCTACTGGCTCATTAGACTCGGTTTATACGCGCATTACTACTATCTTAGCCTCCCAGAAGCGTTACCCTTGTTCCCTTTCATTCAAGTTCTGCTCACTCAGAGCTGCGACTCGCTATTACCCGTTTTGGGAACGGCGGTGGTCTTTGGGAAGCTCACCACAGCCGCCTGTATGATGGTTTTTGCGTTTTTGGGTGTAGACCAGGAAGATTCCCATTCTGGCGAGATTTCTACCGTCTTGTTTATCCTCCTGGCGTTTCAAAATGGCTTAAGCACGTTGGTTCCGAGTCAGAGGTTTACGCGCCTTTTTCGGAATGTATGTCTGTTAACCATGTGCTTCTTCCATTTCGTTCACCATGCTCTCGACCCTCTTCTGATGGCTCTGGCAGCTGCACCTTCCTCCCGAACTCGCCACTTGAGGGCGCTGACCGTCGCTGGATTGATCATCTTCTGTCCTTTATACTCTGCTAGCCTGTTGTGGCGCCATTACCACTTTTCCACGTGGCTTCTGGCCATGACGGCGTTTAGTGCGGAAGTCGTGCTGAAAGTGTGCGTTTCCCTTGCGTTATACGTGCTTTTCTTGTATGATGCTACTTTGGGACTATCCGCGGTCTGGCTACCGTTGGATGATTACGTTTATTATGTCAGGAGTTTTGGCTCAGCGGCGGAATTCTTGTTTGGAATATTCTTGTTCTGTAATTCAGGATTCATTCTGCTCTTTGAGTCGGGAGGGGCTATCAGAGCAGCACTGCTGTGCTTACATGCGTATTTCAATATTTGGTGCGAAGCCAATGCGGGTTGGAGGGTTTTTGTAAGGAGAAGACAAGCTGTGCAGCATATTGCGGAAATGAGAGGCGCCACCTTAGGGGAACTGCAGGACTTAGATGATACGTGCGCAGTATGCTTTCAACCATTGCTCTATTTGGTCCCTGTAGTGAGTAATGGAAGTTCTGATCCTGCTTGGAGGAGCGAGGAAACGGGGGATGTCAGAGTAACACCTTGCAGACACTATTTCCATGCAGTTTGTTTGAGGAAATGGCTGTATATACAGGAAAACTGCCCCTTGTGTCAGCATTCGTTGTCCCAACAAACTACGAGTCCTGATGACGTCGTAGACCCGCCAGATGAGTAGCTGAAGATGTTCGATGTAAATACAACTGGACCACAAAATACCATTTAAGGGTAAAAGTTCTTTACAACCTGTTACTAGCTTTTGGTAATTTCTAGATTGGTAGCTAATAAGTAATTTTCGGACTATAAGTGCAGTTAAATCGAGGAGCATTTAGTGAGGAGACGATACTGTAGGAAAATGTGAAGCATGCGTAAGAACGCCATCTCTTTTCAGGTCCCGAACTACATGTTTCACTTGTTAAACTTCTTTTCGGTAGTTTCCAATTTATATTTTTTTGAATTCTTCTAAACATTATTTTTCATTACATTGGAAATGAAAACGAAATAGGGCAAAGCTAGATTAAGCAAAGTATTATATAAAAATAATAATGAGAAACACAGAAACTTTATTGTAAATCATTCCAGTAACCACTTTCGCTTTACATAACATACACTTTCTCCGCTTCTTTCATATTAAAAGTTTCCTTGGTCCTGGGACAAGTAATCATCCCTCCTTTCTCTGCTGCTAACGCCCTCAACGCCTAAAGTAAATAACATAAATTTAACAACAAACGAAAACAAAACTTTCAATAATTAGCCGAATTCTCACCTGTTCACCATAGACATAACCATTAGGCAAAATCATTGGTAAATTGTGCTCATTAAGAGGTTGGCCCGATTGATAGCAAACCAAACGCGACTGAGAACAATGGGCATGAGGAAGAGATTGAGCCAAACTTTGTAACGGATCTTGGCAAACGGGGCAATCAGGATTCTTAGGCCCACCTACAGCTGTCCCTCGATAACATTGCCTAAAATCCAGAAATTCCACATTAAAATCTTCCCAAGTCAATCATTTAATCCCAAATTAAATAAATTTCCGCTTTTACTGGTGCGCAATAAGGATTAGTGATCCAGAGCGGCTTAAAAAGGGTTAAAGTGTTCTTACGGAGTCTTCAAAGCGGACAAGCCAGCTTGTAACGTGACCGAAAGCACGGATTGGGCCGCCAGTTGGTACAAACGGAAGTGATCTGTGCGGAATTGATCAATAATTGAAGTCCAACGATCTTCCGACAGCAGTTCTGTATAAGGATGCAAATCTAGACCCCGCAGAGACACCTTTTAGTGAAAAAACAAGAAACTTTACTTATTTTGAGGTAAAAACTAACCAGTATTGACTGGGAAAGCTAAGAGAGCCATAGTTTGTTGGACTTGGTCCCATGCCACGTCTTCGCTGGCTACCAAGAACTTGCGAGCGTGTTTGACAGCTTCGAAACGACGATCGGCTTTGACTAACTCCACGAATTCTTGCTGACGAATCCGGAATTCCAAAGTTGAATGCAATTTGCGCAGTTTAGAGCGATGGCCGTGGCACCATGCTAACGCCACTTGCGTTTGCTTTTCAGCTAACGAGGCTTCCACAGTTCGGGCTACGAGGAATACTTCCACGTTGCTCAAATCGGACAGTTCAGGACTAATAAAGTTAAAAAAAAAATAGTACAAAAATTAACTACAACGCTTTCTAGGGGAAAATGAGTTATTACTTGCGAGACGTTAACTTGAGAGCTGTGTCGTAGTAGCCTGCTCGTAACAAATGTTCAACAACGTAACGTTCTACACGAGTTTTGCGCCAGAGAGTCAAATTAGGTTCATTTTGAGGGCTTTCTGAGCTCAGTTCGTCCATTATGGGAGTAGAAACAGGGACTACGCCAGCTTTCAAGTGTTCAATGCGACGTTTGCAGGCTTGGGCAGCTTCTAGCTCTTCAGTTACACTCTCTTCCAACTAAAAGTGAAGTTTTTATCAGAACTTGGATGATTTTTTATTATTAGAATTAAATGTAATAGACTAGAAGTACTTTACTTTGCGTTTTAGAGCTTGAAGTTTGTCAACAGTGTTTCCTAATAAGGCTGCAATATCGTGGGCTAAAGCCGCGTTTTTAACCATGGCCTTTTCTACTTCTCCGACTTCCAAACTCACGTGGGAAACTTCCCTGTCCAAAGTCTTTTGCGTGGAACGAAATCTCTTATTTAAGACTTCGTAAGGAACCTTTAATACAGATTTAAACGGTTAATTCGGTTAGAAATCTGATAATTAAGCAGTTACCTTAAGTGTAGGATGTTCTAGGGCTTTAATGTCAGCCATTGCGTAGGCTATTAAGGCTTGTGTACTTCTCCACTTAAGTTTTCATTAACAATAACAAGGTCGAACTGCGTTGGGGTAATATTTGTGTTGCTAATTTTCTCTAGGGACTTACATTTCATGGCATCTAGCGGTAGCTCAGAAAACAAAGCGACATGAAATTATCAAATTTTTCATTTAAAAAAAAAAAAACTTCAGCGATTTAATGCAATTTCCATAGGGTATCGTTGGCTCAAAAGCAAAACCATCTTAACCGTTAAAGCTAATACTCAAGGCACTAACGTACCTTGTCTTAGAATTAATATAATTAAATGGATATTAGTGGATTAGTTTAGTTAGATAAATTGCTGCCGCTAGATGACGTTTGGAACGTTTGTTTACACTTCCCTTGATGTTTTGGTTGTGCACGTTTCTTCGGTTTTAGTGATGGATAACAGCACTTTTAATGCCTCTCTTTTATCAACCACAGATCTTCGACCCGACAAAGACTATTTGCCTTCTTGCTGGAACGATGAAGTGCGTATGACAGCCTTATTCGCACCTCCCCGATCTATCCAGAGCAATCCCCAAGATTGGGAGTCCAAGTACAACTTTTGGCGGAAATGCCTCCTAAATTGGTCTGAACTAGAGCGTAAGCTCACCTTCAAGCCCCTTGAAGCCAAAATTGCCTTCACTCGCAATAATGGGAAGTCACCGGTTTCCTTGCCGCAAGTCATCGAACGAATGGCTGAAAATGGCGATTTAATCGCGTTAGAACATTTTAAATCCACGTTGCAAACGACAACCTGGACTCGCTGGGCTTATTCTGTCGTAGCCAAGCCCGTCACGTGGTCTTTCAGTAGAGTAATCCGCGCCTTAATCGAAGTAGAGAAGGACATGCCTACGACGTACCTTGTCCAAGCGGTTTTGCGCTCCAAAATGGAAGAATTCAAGCAACTAGCGTCACAGTTAGCCGGACAAGTCTTGGAAACCTCTGAGTTGATAGATTCCTACCCTAGTTTGTTTGGGGAAGAGTCGGAAGCCTTACTTTTGCTTCAATATGCCGCCAAAACGGGTTTGGTACTCTTAGATTCCCAACATACCCGAACGATCGTCAAATTCCCGAACAAAGATCAACCGATGCCTCATAGCCCCGCTGAAAAGCCTGAACCCAAGATTAACGCCTCGGATCGAGGATTAGCGCATTTGAAGCATAGTCAGAAGCTCCTTGAGAAGGAATTGAAGAATTTGGAGGATGAATGCCAAGTTTTGCAGGAAACTGCAAGGCAGAAGATCAAAGAAGGCCTACGACCCACCGTAAACTCATATAAACCTTTCATACACAAATTAAATTTCATACACAGTTTAATTCCATAAACTTTTCATACACAAAGGCACTTTTCATACACGAATACACTTTTTATATACAAATACACTTCTCATACACATACGAATTCATTATAATCTTATTGTTCCAACTCGTGATTTGTAATTAATTTCGGTTTGGTTTCGATTTCTAGGCCAAAATTGCCTTGCATAAGAAGAAAGGATTGGAAGCTTTGATCGAAAAGCGACAAAAGGCCCTACTGAACCTTCAGAATATGGAGATGCAATTAAGACAAGCGAATACGGATAATTTGGTGTGTATTCAGTCTTGCAAAAAAAAGGATTTATTTCGCAGATTTATTTGTTTCGTCCTTGTTTCTTTACAATTAGGTTATGAATGCGTACCAGGCTGGATTAAGCGCATTGCAAGAATCGTTCAAAGATCTGCCGCTAGGATCTGAAGGAGTCGAAGACACGTTAATTAAACTGGAAGAAGTATGTTTAAACTGGAGGAAGAATGTTTACATCATTTTAAGGGATCTTTTTAATAATTTTTGGTATTTAATTTATTTATTTTAGGTTCTGGAGAAGCATGATGATATTCGTAGAGCGTTAGCTGGACCTATTGCCACTGAAGGGGATGTCAGTGAGGCAGAATTGGAGGAAGAATTGGCTCAGCTTTTACAAGAAGAAGCGTATCAAGAGATTTTGGAAGAAAGTTTCGATTACGACGCTATTTTACCCAGTCCACCGACTCACATCCCTGCAGTATCTGTGTCTGGGCGCCAAAAGATTCGAGAGTGAACCTTGAGAGGTTTTTATTATGTTTTTTTATGCTGTACAATTTCATGCAGATCGTGATTTTTGTTTCCTACAAAAGAAGCAAAAATTCAATCTAGAATTCAGCCTTGAAGAATTAGCCTGGATTTGGTCGAGCTTTTCGCATTATTTCTTTCTATATCATTTAAATTTTATTCGATATAAATATACGTGATATTTCATAAATACTTTTAATACTTTCTCGAAAAATTCGTAAAATAAATCAAAATAAATTCTAGCCTAGTAAGATGAGTTTCTCTCCTTCGTTCGGTCGCATTCTTTGTTTATAATTCACGATGTTATTGTTCGGAAAATACGTGATTTAACAATAATTTCTAATGGTAACCATCCACTAAAGTTACCCAAAATTTCTTACAGCTTCCAAGCTTAATATTTATACCATGGATGACAAATTCAAAACGCTGTTCTCGGATCTGGGTCGGCGAACGTTACGCGGTGTGAAACCCTGTCCCAAATGCGGTACATTTAATGGCACTCGAGGCTTCGCTTGCAAAAACCAGAATTGCAATCAAGTCTTCAAAATGCCTATCAAAGACTCCAATAGCAGCCATAATAACAAATCTAGCGAATCCTGTCGCCTCCATTGGACAGATCCCACGCAACAAGTCTATTCCGTCAGGTTAAGAAGCCAAGGACCCGATTATCGAGCTTTTGTACAACTAACCGGCTTGCCAGTGGACATGATGGAAGGTGCTAGCGACGTATGTGACAGTCCTGCAAACCCACAAGCTCATTGCTTTGTTTCCGTCTGTTCACGTCAACGACAAGTATAAAAATCCCAATTTTTCCTCGGAATTAACGCTTGTTTTCGGCCCTTTTAGGTAAATCCAGACGTTCCCTTAACTACCTGCCAGCATATCGACGCAGCTCTCAAGTGCCAGTCCGAGGCCGAAGTTTTGGTCGTGAAAGAATCCATCTTAAACTCCATAAACGCTCCAGATGAAATTAAACAGGTAAGTTGATATTTCAACGCATTTTCAGGTAATGTAATGATATTGGGGGTTCTTTTCGATAGAGTATATGGCAATTGTGCGCAGAAATGCCTGGCGCCTTAGTCCAACGCGTTTCCCGGACCGTGTTAGTGGTGCAATGTAAACCTTCTTTGAAACATCCGTTAGGATTGCTGCATGCCGCAATTTACCCCAATCGAAGTCCTGGCGAAGATGATTGGAAGTTCGTGTGCTCTTGCAAAGCTTCCAAAGTAATATTGCCTTAATTCCTTTTAGTCGTTTTTTGAGTCGTTTTGTAATTCTCTTCAATTTGTCTGTATTTTTCGTGATTTTTTCATCGTTTTAGGGCGCGAAATGCGAGCATTATTACTCCTGTTTATGCGCTTTCGCCAGCGATGTGAAATTGACTCAAGAATTCACGTCGTTTATCAGCCTAGGACTCAATTCCTTAGCCTCCACAGGTACAACTTAAAGAAAAACCTTCAAAACGCCATGGCAAACATTACCTAAAACCAATAAAAATACTTTAAAATCTTTTGATAGGTTTATTAAGTCCATTGTCCTCTCGCCAATTAGTCGCTTTTATGAAAGACACCGGAGGCGGAGCCTGTGAGATGCAAATTGGGGTACATTATCGTTCTTTTATTACTTAAGTATCAGAATAGGGATCTATTTAAATGTTTTTGGGGAAATTTCTTGCAGGTCTTGCCTGAAGATGCGTTAATGGACTCGGAAGGAGAAGGCACAATAGGCCAATTGCGAGTTTTGGACACGTTTACCTTAGGCGATAGTGTTACATTGCCTGAGGGCGTTGGAGATCTTGCGCACCACGTCCTAGAGCCTGCAGCTTTGGATGAGAACGTTTTGGCAGGAGTTTTAACCTTCCCGGACTTGGATGTATCGCATTCCAATCTCGAAATTGACGTAAAAGCTCTTCTAACTTTGCTTTCGAGTCTCATTTCGTGCCAAAATCGAGCTAAACTGGATCTTTTTCATTCGTTTTACAGGAAAATGTGGAAAACCAAGAGTCTTCGGTGAGAACCAAGCAAATGCGTCATCATGTCAAGCGGTTTAAGCCGCCCATAGCTAAAAAGACTGGTAGTTTCATTTCTAAGCATTTTTTAACAATTTAACACTGAATTTTTGGGGAAATTTAGATTTAGCTGAAGAAATGTCGCTAAGTCAGTCGTTTCTGCAATGGTTGGGGATGGTTACGGAAAGGATTAACCTAACTATGCATTACCAAGGGGATGGTAAACCTGAACCTCTCGCTTTTTTCGTTCCACACGTAAAAAATGATCATAGTTTCAGTTTAAAAGTGATTTAACATGTGTTTTGGATATTTTTAGGCGTTTTTTGATTACTTAAAGGAACGAATTTCAAGACCGACCAAGAAACGAAGACTGCCTAATCATACTTTGGTAGTTAAACGCAAAGAAACGCCTCCTTATGGAACTTTCTTCAAATACATCTGGGAATTGACCAATTTGGCGCATGTGAAAGCGATCATGGAGAATCCTTGGGTAAAAAGAAAAACTATAAAATTCAACTTGAAAATGCCGATAAATTGAAGATAATTACAAAAAGCGAAATGATTCATTTTCGTTAGGTGCCCTTGGAAGTTACTCGGAGTTTTGTGGAAAATCGTGATGGTAATTACCGATTTAACCTTTTAGTTAACCATTTAATCTATAATTTAGTTGAATCTTTCATGTCTTGAAGGGTCCTTTGATTTATTCATTCCAAAACCTGTGGATTCCATGGTCTGTGGCAGGAATCAAACACCAATACGTCCTTCAGATCTGCGCACATTTATGCGTGTTGGTAATAACTTTAACGTCTTCTCAAATAAGAAGAATAAGACTT